>JASVEC010000022.1:600000-890444 GCA_030770535.1 Batkoa obscura | reverse complement strand
TTAAATGTAACTCTTCTCTTGCTACCATTGAATAAAAGATGGCGCCTACACCAATTGGCCCAAACCAACCAGCAAAAAAAGCTTCTGAATAGTTTTTAAGTGAAGGTGTAAATGGTTTTAAGGCTAATACAATTGGTACTCTACGGAATAATAATACAATAACAGCAATTCCTATTAATTTATATACTCCAATAGTACCAAAGGCTGCCCATGGTACAATAGTTCCAAAAAAGATAAAGATGGACAAGTTAAAAAATAAATCCACTACTTCTTGCATATGTGTATTCTCAATTTCAATTCTGAACCAATCATCCCAAGTAAAAGCATTGCCTGCAATAAAACAAGCTAATAAATCATCAGATTTAATAATACCTACACAACCCATAATAAATAAAGATAATGCAAATCCAAATACTAAAAAGGATTCTTTATCAATTAATTCACGTGATTGACAATAATATAATATTTTTAGAGCAGCATAACCAATTACTGCACCAATTATGGTTGATAGTACAATTTGATATAACCAAATACTTATGGACCATTCCATCATAGCCGAGCCAAAGTTAGCACTGCGTAAAATCAGTAATGGGAAATATAAATAAGGGAAGCCAAGTCCATCATTAGCGCCTGATTCGGCAGAGATAATATTACGTACATGTAATGGTACGTGGCTCTCAGCAAATCTACCACGTACAATGGAGTTAGCTAATACAGGATCAGTTGGAGTAACACAAGCAGCAATTAAAAGAGCTTCAAGCTAGATATACGTTAATATAAAGTTATAAAAAAATTAAAAAAAACTCTTACAATATTTATATTAAGTAAGAATTTGATAGCAAAAGCAGTCACAGCCCACATAACTCCCATAACGGGTAATAATAAAACTAATAATGATTTCCATTCTTTTACTAAATAAGCTTTGGGTAAATTGACACCAGCTGCAAATACTTGTAAAGCTATACAAACTCGAGCAAATTCTAAAGTTACTTTATCAATGTTATCCCAACCTAATGGATTTACAAAGCCAAATCCTTCTGGACCTATCAATATACCAAATAGAGTTGCAACCACTATATTTGAAATAAAAGACATTAGTTTCTGGCTAATTGACAATTGAGATTTAACAAAAAGCGATGTTTATAGAATTCACTTACAAGCTTCGGATAAAAATAACCATTCTTTAATGACCATAGAAAATAAAGAAAAGATAACAATAAACCCTCCAAACAGTAATGGGAAGGACTCCCATGGGTCGACAAAAGATAATATATTTAACATTCTAGATTTTAAAAAAAATAATTATCCTAAATTTAAAATTTTTAAATTTAAATTGCTGTTCATCTTATTTGATTTGCTGAAATCCAATAGTTTCTCCATTTATTTCAACGTCATTTTTTTTTTGAAAATTTGATAGATAAGATGGTGATGTTATGTAGCTATGGAGATTAATTAAAATAGTTCTTTCTATGTTGGGGATGATACACTCTTATTTTAACCGATTTGGTGTCTTTATCATTTCTATGATTTTATTTCATCTAACATTATTTAATATCTATATTTTTTTCAAATAATACTTTTTATTTAATTTTTATAAACCCTCTTAAACTTTTTTTGACACAACTTTTAATTCATTTGTAATCTACAATTTTTTCTCAAAAACCTATTAAATGATAGGTAAATGAAAAATAGTTAAAAGTTACTATCAATCTAATTACTTATTTAAATAGTGGCTTTTATGGAACGACATAGTATAATATGTAATAAAAAAGCATAATTAACATGTAGCGTTAAAAAAAGTTTAATTAAATACCAAGAATTAAAACTTTAAGCTTCTTTATTTATAAGTACTTATAAGATGATACATACTATAAGTAGTATTAAACCATAAGTGGAACAAAGTTGATGTGTCGTTAATATTAGTAGATACCAAAACATATGGAAATCAACCATTTAGAAACATTTACGATGAACAATAGTTGGACCAGATTCATCATATTCTTGTTTAGATACCCATAATTGTTGGAATGTGGTAAGGGAAGCAAGAATAGATCCACCAATCCATACGGAGTATTTACGTTCTGGTGGGGCAATAATCTTAATCTTCATTGATGGTGGTGCAAGAGCAGTAATTTCCTCTAAAATTTTATATTAATATCAAACTCAAAAAAATAATAAAGTAAACTTACTTTGCATACGATCAGCAATACCTGGGTACATAGTAGTACCACCAGACATAACAATGTTTGAGTAAAGATCTTTACGAATATCGACATCACACTTCATGATAGAGTTATAAGTGGTTTCATGAATACCAGCGGCTTCAAGACCAATCAATGATGGTTGGAAAAGAGCCTCTGGGCAACGGAAACGTTCATTGCCAATGGACATAAGTTGACCGTCAGGAAGTTCGTAACTCTTTTCAATGGCAGATGAACTGACAGAGGTTTGCATTTCTTGTTCATAATCTAAAGCAACATAACAAAGTTTTTCTTTGGCATCACGAACGATTTCACGTTCAGCTGAAGTAGAGAATGAGTAACCACGTTCAGTAAGAAGTTTAACTAAATGATCAGTAAGATCACGACCAGCAAGATCCAAACGAAGGATAGCATGTGGAAGAGAGTAACCTTCATAAATTGGTACAGTGTGAGTAACACCATCACCGGAATCTAATACAATACCAGTGGTACGACCGGAAGCATAAAGTGAAAGAACAGCTTGAATAGCAACATAGAAAGCAGGAGTGTTGAAAGTTTCAAAAAGAATTTGAATCATCTTTTCACGATTAGCTTTAGGATTAAGAGGAGCTTCAGTTAAAAGAACTGGATGTTCTTCTGGGGCAACACGAAGTTCATTCTGAATAATAAATATTAACTATTAAAACTAGACATAAAAAATGACTTACATAAAAAGTATGATGCCAGATTTTTTCCATATCATCCCAATTGGTAACAATACCATGTTCAATTGGGTATTTAAGAGTAAGAATACCTCTTTTGGATTGAGCTTCATCACCAACATAGGATTCCTTTTGGCCCATACCTACCATGACACCCCTATGACGAGGACGTCCAACAATAGAAGGGAAAACCTTTAATAATTAGTAAAAGTTACGTCAAAAAATAATTTTAAGCTTACAGCACGGGGGGCATCATCACCACCGAAACCGGCTTTACACATACCGGAACCATTATCAATAACGAGCTAAAACATAGAGTTAAAACATCACTCTGAAGAAACTTTTGATTAAACTTACAGAGGCTACTTCTTCATCCATTTTTAATATAAATTTACAAAAAACAATAATCCTTCTTTAATGTCATTTTATTTCTTTATATGTTGGTGGCTCCTTATTTTACAGCTTCGATAAATAGCCAATCAAATAAGATAATGGACTAATAATTGCATCACATAACATTTTTCAACCAAAGAATAAAGATAAAACTAACTTAGATAAAAAATCATTGGCTATTATTGAAGTACTTCTTACCAATTAGAAACAGCCAATGAATCCACCCTTTTCATCGATTTTTTGATGTATTGTCTGGCAAGCAATCATTTGCCAAGGATACCCAAGAAAATTAGTTTAGTTCAATTTATAATCCCATAAATTTAAGCTCAAAGTAACTTGGCAGCAATTAAATGATGTTGATTTTAATTTAAATCGCCAAGGAGGCTGTTGTTGATCTTAATATTATATAATAGCGGTACACTATATCCACATATTATTCAATATATGTTTAAGAAAGTATGTTTAATATCTAAAATTAATTAAATGATAATTACAAGGTATTAAAAATTTAAAATTCTAATAAGAAAACATTGTAAAATTTAGAATAATCAAAAATTTAATGCTAAGAAAAAAAAATAGTATTTTTAAAAAAATAAAAATTTAGAATGTATTGAGGTTGATGTTGAAATATATAGTAGATATTTAATAAGATAAAAAAAATATTTTTTAAATTCTTTTTAGTATTTTAAAATAAATAAAGTTGTTATTAATATTACTATTTTATAATCTATCATTAAAAAATAAAGTAAAGACTATTTTTTAATTACATTAAATATTATATTTATATTTATATTTATATTTATATTTATGTTTATAAAATGATAGATTTATAAAAAAAATCACTATAGTAAAACACCCGAAATCATATTATAGCTATCTACTACAACATACTATTTAACACATTAATATTATCCATAATAATATGGTAGAATAAACGATGAGAACAGCAAAATTGGCAGTAGGGATGAAATTGTTTTCTATTGGACAAAATTAAAATGAAATGTAATACTTCAAAAAATCATTAAAGCCACCCAAAATTGTAACGAAACTTATTTTTTTAAACTATATAGTCCATTATAAACCAATAAATAATAGCTATTTAATTACAATTACTTTATATAATAGTTTATTAAAATATGACTTCATTACCACCTGTAATTATTGATAATGGTACTGGGTAAGCCAAAATTTCCATTTGAAACAATAAATATTGATTATAAAAAGGGAAACCAAGATGGGGTTTGCAGGGAATGATGAACCATCTTCCGTTATCCCAACTGTAATAGCAACAAAAGATAGCCAAAGAGGTTCTGGTCCACCAGTACCATCAAAACCAAGTTTTTTAAAAGGAAGTAGTGGAAACTTTGGTAGTGGTGGAGGTAATCTAGCCAGTAAAAGAGGGATCGAAGATTTGGATTTTTTTATTGGTTATGAAGCACAAGCAAACTCTAAGATGTATCAAGTAACATCACCAATGGTTAATGGACAAGTTGAAAATTGGGATCACATGGAAAGATATTGGGAACAATGTATATTTAAATATCTACGATGTGAACCAGAAGACCATTATTTTTTATTAACCGAACCACCTCTAAACGCTCCAGAAAATAGAGAAGCTACAGCTGAAATTTTCTTTGAATCTTTTAATATTCCTGGTATGTATATTGCTGTACAAGCTGTTTTAGGTTTGGCTGCTTCTTGGACTTCAAGTAAATCCCAAACCCGTGAACTTACTGGTACAGTAGTTGATTCTGGAGATGGTGTTACTCATGTTATCCCAGTCGTAAGTTTTGATTTGATTAATAAGTATTTTTTATAAAGTTACTAATTAAATTTTAGGCTGATGGTTATGTTATTGGCTCTGCATTAAAACATATACCAATTGCAGGTAGCCATATTACTAAATATGTCATGCAATTACTTCGTGATCATGGAGAAACCATACCACCAGATCAACTTATGGAAGTAGCTAAAAAAATTAAAGAAAAATATTCTTATTGTTGTCAAGACATTGTTAAAGAATTTAAAAGATATGATCAAGAAGGAGAAAAATATTTTAAAAATTATGAAGGAATTCATTCAATTACAAAACAAGTAATAATTATTTATTTATTATGAATTAAAATTAAACACGTTAGCCTTTCAATGTTGATGTTGGTTATGAACGCTTTTTAGCTCCTGAAATTTTCTTTAATCCAGAATTAGTAAGCTCCGATTTCTTGACTCCACTTCCTCAAGTTGTTGATCAAGTAATACAAAATTGTCCGATTGATACTCGTCGTGGGTTATATAAGGTATTTGATTTTGTTTATATTAGCTAATTGATATTAAAAAAAATTAGAATATTGTTTTATCAGGTGGTTCAACTTTATTTAAAGATTTTGGACGTCGTTTAGAAAGAGATATTCAAAGAATTGTTACAGGTAGAATTAAAAAGAGTGAAGAGTTAAGTTTATCTAATGTCAAAGTAAATTTTTTAATTCTATTTATCAAAATCAATTATTAACAATATAGTCAACACCTATTGATGTTAATGTCATTTCTCATAAACGTCAAAGATATGCTGTTTGGTTCGGTGGCAGTTTAGTTGCCTCTTTAGTAATTAATTTTGTAGTTAATTTTATTATTTATTTATATCCTTTTTTTAGCCACAATTCCATACTTATGCTCACTCTAAGGCTGAATATGAAGAATATGGCCCATCCATTGCTCGTCATAATCGTATGTTTGCCACAGTTTAAAATTATCTACTTTATTGTAATAAAAATAAATTTAGTAGTAGTTGCCTTCGATAAATTTACGTCAAAATTTAAAATTATTAATAATAATTATAAGAATAAACAACAAAATATGCATAAAATAAGATGAATAACATTAAAAAGTTTATCTATAATTTAAGTAGAAAAAAGGATCAACGAGAGTATTTTGAAGAGAAAAAATAACTAGGTTTTGTAAAGGAAGCTTTCGAACATAAGCTATGAAATTGATTATAAATTGAGAATAATACAATATTGAAACTTTTGATAATATAAGTTTGATGAAATTCAGCATGTTGGTGTTTACTTTGTTGAAGGAATTCCTTATAAAACTCGGTCATATCTGTATTTTCAACTTTACCCTTCTTTTTCAAAACTATAAAAAGGAGTTAGTTGATTTTGATAATTTAAAAAAACAATGATTACTTTCTTGTTCGTACTCTTGTTTTCTATTTACATAAGCCTGATTATTTTTACACCAAAACTCATGGACATAATTTTGTAAATATTCTTTCTTCTGTCTTAATTCTTTTTCCTAAAATTAAAAATTAAAGATTAAAAATAATTAATTTTAGCCAAATTTACTATCAAGCTTTCAAATGGGTTTTTTTTATACTTTATAAACCTTATATGTGATATTGGATGCGGCGAGCTTATCATTGTTGAATTTACATTGTTTATTGTGTTGGTATACTTTAATATATTTTTGTTGAATTTCATTTTACTAATAAAATAAACAAGATCAAAACCTAACCTTAATATTAGAATAATTTAGATTTGAACCAATAATATAAAATACTCAATTATTCGATATTGGGCAAGTTTTTTTGTCTAAAACTTTAACTGATACTTTTGGAGTTTGTACTACAAAAATTGATCAAAATTTCAAACAAAAAATACCTTTAGTTTTTAAATTATGAAATTGACGTTTATGACTTCGTTAAACCTTTCCTACCTTTGGTAGCATGTCATAGCTTTCATGTAATATAGCCTTATTATATATTTATTCTCTTTTACCGCTTTGGTAATAAGTTTTTTTTGGTCCTACCATCCCAATCTCAATTTCTAGCAGTTATTTTCTCCAAGTCTTCAGGTAAATCCTTTTTGTCCTAATAAACACTGCTTTGGACACATACAATACCATCAAAAATCGTCCCAAAAATTAAAGCATTCAGCTGCTTTATACAGCTATTTTTCAATAAGTAATAATTTAAAAGGTTTGAATTGTAATAGTATATTTTTTAATAAAATTTTATTAACTATAGCTGATATGCAAATCAATATTAACAATAACTTTTATTAATACATAAATAATATATAAATATATAATTTTTATAATAATATTATTAATATTTAGTTCAGTTTAATGAAGAATCCAATCTAATATAAGCAAAATAAAACTAAATATTTAATATTATATTATATTTTATATATATTTATATTTTATGGATATTTTAGATTCTATAAAAATATTTTAAAGTGAGCTCTTAAAAAATCAATTAAATAAAAAGTTAAATATAAAAAGAAAAGTGGCTAGATTACTAATAACAGCTAAAAAATTTTGTTCTAGTTTAAATAGAACAAAAATTAGCATTTGGATTCTGAGTTATAAAAGTTGATCCATATATAAAATATGAAATAGTGATGAGAAAAAGCCTAAAAAGCTATTAGTAGAAATTTAAACAAAAAATACATCCCCATCTATTTTTTTGTCTAAGGATTTTACTAACAATCTTTCCACTCAAATAGTGCTTAAAAATGGAAAAAATGATGAAATCAAAAAAACATCCTCATGTTTAAATACCGGTTGTTATGATGAATGATTGAAATATAATAAAGTATTATTTTTCAACTTGAATTTAAGCCTTTTGTTTTCTTAATTTAACTTTTTTATTTTGACTAATGTACTAATAAGCTACAATATATAAATATTGAGTGTATATAATAAGAAGAAATGATATAAATAGTATAGATTTTGTATTAACAAACATAATTTTTAAACTACCAGTTTGTTTTTATTTAAACTTTTTTAGATTATTTAGTTTTTAAAGTTATAGATAAATTAAGATTTTATATTAAAAAACAGGAAAATGTATTAATATCTTATCTTCATTTCTTATATCATAAAATTTACGCGGTTATAAAAATAATTTGTATATTAACTTTAATTTGTATATTAACTTTAATTTGT
Source organism: Batkoa obscura (assembly GCA_030770535.1). NCBI lineage: Eukaryota > Fungi > Entomophthoromycota > Entomophthoromycetes > Entomophthorales > Batkoaceae > Batkoa > Batkoa obscura. The sequence continues at coordinate 882,202 of JASVEC010000022.1, read as the reverse complement.
ATAGAGTATAGTTTATTTTATACAAATTCCCATAGTTATATAATTAAATCTATTCACTAAAGTAACATTCTATTTGTAACTTTATTCCACTATTGGCTATTTTTGTCGTTTTTTGATCTTTATATAGGTTTTTCGTAGTTTCATTACTTTTTCCATTTTTAAGCACTATTTGAGTGGAAAGATTGTTAGTAAAATCCTTAGACAAAAAAATACACCTCCATAGCTTATATCTTATATTGAATAGGATTTAAATTTCATGTCTACAATTCATAGATAAGTATATGTATTTTTTAAATAGTTTGTTTACTAAAATGATTTATAGACCCTTTTTAAGTCCTCAAAAGCTATATGCCTTAATTACACAGTTAACGATACAAAATAATATTCTTCATTATAAATTGGATCAGCTACTGAGGTTCAAAGCTGAGCTTATATAAACTTTTACTATAAATTCATTCCAGTTATTTTTCACTAGCTTTAAAATCAAGCATATGAAAAACCAATATTAAAGTAATTTTATTTTAAAGCATATTAAGTTAAGTTATTTATTAGTGCCATAAGATTTACTATATATTAAGATTATTTTCAAATATTCTGTTTACTTAATTTTTATATTCTAATAATACTACTCTTACCTAATAAATTAAAGTTGAACCTTTGAAATGTATCACTTGATAAATTGAAATAATAGATTATTATTTTATAGTAAATAATAGAGAAGTTTTAATTTATAATGTAAGAAAGAATATACTGTATAGTATTAAAGTCAAAGTTAGAACTCTGAAACTTATAGAATATATAGATAAGTAGAATAAAAAAATAGGACTTTTATTATCAGTTGATTTTTATTAGTCATTAGTTCAAATAATTAGACAATATCAGTCCTTTTTGCTTTAGCAAAATAGATCAACAGATATTTAACCATAATAGTATTAAAAATGAAAAATATTCCAACTTAGTCAAGATGGTTTTAATAGCATTCTTTTTATTTCAGCTGATAGTAAGCATGAACCACAAGTTACAAATGATAACAAAACTCATTAAATTTAAAACAGTTCAATATAAAATGCTAGAATTAAATCTAAGGTGTGCTAGAAATATTTAATTATAATAAAATAAGAAAGTAACTATATAACTTGCGTCTAAAAATTTATTTTTAAGCATAGTTTTATTGACTTTGATATGTTTTCTAAATTTAAGTTTCTTTATCAAAGTGCATAAATGTTGGCTTATCAAATAGGAAATGTAATTTTTCACATAACATAATCAAAAGTTGGTATCGGAATAGCGAAATATATTAAGCTAAAAATTATGGAGATAAAAAAAAAAGGAATGTTATTTTTGCAGAAGATATACCAATAAAGTTTTCTCCTAATGGCTTTTTTAGTCATGTTATTTTAATTTTGATTTTACAACTATATCCTAATAATCTAATCAATCACGCATAAACCAATGTTTTTTGAAAAATTTGAATTTAGCTCACTTGATTAATATTCCGTATTTTATTCCAATTAGAAAATAAGGATCCACAACCGAAAATGGTATAAAAGAAGTGTGATTTTCTCAATTTATTTATTAAAAACTTAATAATAATGTCTGAAAAAGTGGGCCATCTTGATGCTCAACTCACTGAGAGAGAGTTGCAGCTATTAGAACAAGAACGTATTATCAATGCCGAATTAGATGCCAAACTCCAAGCTAATCATGATAAATTTCCAAAAGCTGTCTATTTTATTGTACCAAATGAGTTATGTGAACGTTTCTGTTATTATGGTATCAAAAATTTATTAAACAAATATTTACAAACTGCCTATGGTTATACTCCTTCTTATGCTAAAGCCCAAACCTCATTATTCAATGCTTTAGTATATATTTTCCCTCTTGTTGGTGCTGCTATTTCTGATTCTTTCTTAGGAAAATATCATACTATTGTTTATATGTCCTTCCTTTATTTAATAGGAAATGTCTTAATGTCTGTTTTCTCAATTAATGAACTTGTTGGTAAACATGGTGAATTACCATACTGGTCTTTCATTATACCTGCTTTATTTATGGCTATTGGTTCAGGTGGTATCAAACCATGTGTATCTTCTCATGGTGGTGATCAATTTTTACCAACTCAAACAGTTTTACTCGATAAATTCTTTGGTCTTTTCTACGTTGCTATTAATGTTGGTGCTTTAGTTGCTCAATATCTTACACCTTACTTAAAAGAATATGTTAAATGCTTTGGTTCCAATTGTTATTTCCTTGCATTTGGTATCCCAACCATTGCTTTTGCTATTGCCTTAGCATTATTTATTTTTGGTTTCCGTTATTATCGTGTTGTTCCACCAACAGGTAGATTCATGCCTTGGGTTGCCCTCAAAACTGCAGTAACTGCAGGAAGACGTTATTCCGCTGCATCTGTTGAAGAAAGAAGAGCTAAAGGTCATTGGTTAAATTTCTCAGCCGATCTTTATGGCGCTGAAATGGTCGAAGAAACTAGATTATTTGGAAAAGTAGCTGCTATGCTTTTACCTATCTCCTTCTTCTGGCTATTATACGATCAAAATAGTTCTGAATGGCAAAACAACTATGATATGATGGGCCATAACTTCTTAGGATTCATTCCATTACCAACTGAAGCTTCTTCAAATGTTAATTCTATCTTAATTATTCTCTTTGTACCTTTCTTATCCTTCTTTGTCTATCCATTCTTAGAGAAGAGAGGAATTAGAATGCCACTTTTAACTCGTATGGTTTGGGGTTGGTTTATTATGATCCTTACTTATGTATTATCCACATGTCTTCAATATTATGTTGAAAGAAATGCCGAATCTTTAGTGATGAAAGATAATAACTGGGTTTCATGTGATCAATGTGTAAATGGTACCATCCAACTTCCTCAATACGTTCTTTTGTCATTAGGTGAAGCTATGATGTCACCAATTGGTCTTCAATTCGCTTATACACAAGTAGGTAGACAAATGAAGTCTTCTTCATCTTCTATTTTCTTACTTACTTCAGCTATTGGTAATTATTTTGTACTTGGTCTTGAAATTGGTATGGGAGAGATGAAAGGTACCAATAAGATGTGGGTTTACATTGCCATCTCTACTTTCTTCTTTGCTATTTTTGTAGCCATGGCTAAATTCTGGTATGTATCAAAAGAAGAAGAAGATGCTGCTAGAGAAGCTCAAGAAGGGAATCAAGTTTTAAAGAACTAAAAATTTAACCTTTCATCAATTTCATTTTAAATCCATCTTGTTTTGATATCAGAGATAATTCTTTTTAATAATAAAAATTACGTTTTTAAATTTTGGTTTTATGCATTTTAGTAATTACTCTTGGAATGTAAAAATTCAATGGTAGATATTTCTTTATGATTACATCAAAGACAGTGTCTATTATACTGATATAAATATGACAGATTAAAGAAATCTGTCAAGGGTTACGGGAAATAGTGATAAGGCTAAGCAACTCATTCACCGGGAGTCCATGCTATTTCTTTGATTTTTTAATCTAAAGGAGCAAAGAAAAAAACCATAAACTAAAAGAGACCTCACTTAAGAGTAGAAGACTGATTCATGATCAACATGTATTTCTAGACTTAAACTAGGCTATATAGTTGGGATGTTAAAGGTATCAATCTTTAAGCCTAAATTTTATTGGTTAATAATGCTGCTCTCCCTATACTCTGGTACAACTTGTATATGTGCATCTTTATCAAACCAGATTTAAAATAAACCAGAAAAGCTGTTTTCGAATTTTTTTATTGGAAACTAACTTCTAGTAAAGGCGATTATAGTTTTAATTTATTGTCATTTTGGATAATGAACTACTCCCCGATCTAGAAGTTCTGGCAAATTTGTTTTAGGAACTAATTTAATCTTCTATGGCAAAGGGGCTTCCTACACTTATGGTCCTCAGAGGTCATAGATAATAAAGTCTCTAAGGGCACCTTATCTTTCACTTCACCATCACTTGGTTCTAAAATTGTTAATGGATAGTGCAAAACCTTAATTAAAGGTAGATAGACAATGTAAGAGTCATTAAAAAATATAGTTCGTATACTCTAGGTAGCTTAATTTCCTGCTCAAACAAGAACTTTTACAACTGCTTATGTCTTTTTGACACAGTCATCACTTCATGCAGGCGCATAATTCCTACTTAAGGGTTTTAAGTTTAAAACCGGGTATGGCTTTTTAACGTACTGATGAGTTTGCTTACTTCTCTTAAGCTTAAGTTCCCGCTTTCAATAGGGAGGTCAACCCTTATCGTTTTTTTGCATTTCCAGTCAAGACCTAGTGAGCCATCGATTTGCTTGTTGTCCTTATACCCGAAGCCTTTGGATAACATGTCCCCGGGGCTTAGGAAACAGGTTTAACTCATCTTTCCTTGGCTGGCATCAAAGCCTGTATTTCGTAAGTTCTCTTTTCCCATGTTGCTTTGCTGGGTTTCTTTCAATAGTTGTTATCTTCATCTTGTAGATTTACCACCATTTATAGCATAAGTTGGTCTTTGGGTCCAAATATGGGTCAGCTCCTAATTGGGCTTTTATCACGGAGTAGAAGGTGTTCCTAACTTAGTAATTTCTTCTTTTCTATGTGAAGCTAGATAAGTCAAAAAAAGCCGAGTCCTGTTCCCAAAGGCCTCCTTTGGATCAAATGTAATTGTTTCACCTAACTCTCTTTCATTCATTAACTGAGCACTAGTTGTTATCAATAAAGGCTGTCTTTAGCACATGACTTAAAAAAAGATATCCCACTCAGAAATAAAAGTCATTCAATAGTAAATATTAGGTTCAAATTTCGCACTTTATTATAAGCGATTATGTCATACAAAGGAGTAGCTCCCAAAAGTTTATTTGTACAATTTTTTCCCAAAAGCCAGGTCAAAACTACAGATACATCAATTCATAAGATAGTTTCTAATACAAGCTGACTTTAAGCGAAAAAGTTAGTCATTGGTTGCAACAGAAAATTTTCATGTATATAAGAATAAAAATGACAGTGATGAACAAAAGTGGTCATGTTGGTTACTTTATAATTTTCAAAATAAAATAAAAATTAGATTAATCAATCAATTTGTATTTGATAATAGTTATAACTATATTAATTATTAGAAGTAAGATAATATTAAGGTCTTAGGAAATATGTTTATTTAATACTTGGATTTAGCATAATCAGAAATGGAAGTAAACTTAAAGTCAGGAACCAAATCTTTATGATTACCAGGGAGTTTGATATCACCTAATTCAATATCTTTACGAAGATAATATGAGATTTTACCAAAGAAATCAACATTTGGATCATCTAATACCTTTTGTACTTCATCTAAAGAGATATGAGATACTTGGAATTGTTTACCAGTAACTTTACTAATATCTTTTAATATATTATTAATAGTGGTATTTTCTCCAACGATATTTACAGTAGTATTTTTAACATTTGATAAATGATAAGTTTGATATACAAATTTAGCAATATCATCTAAACTAGTAACGGTTAGTTCAGTATCTCCTTTACCAACAATCTTAGCTTTAGAATTAGCTACATCAATACCATAAAATTCAGTAGTAATATGTTGAATAAAAAATCCATTAGTATAAAATATATAGTTCAAACCGGATTCCTTGATTTGCTTCCTAATTTCAATCTTTTGTAAAAACAATGGGTTGGTTTTACCTTCTACTTCACTACCAAATTCGGAGGGTATAAATAATTTGACTTTTGAATTCACTGCTGCTTTAATTAAATTAGTTTGAATAGCTGATAACCCATCACTACCTATAGCAGATATAACAACATCAATATCTTTAAAAGCCTCATTTAAACTACTCAAATTATCATAATCAACTTGATATATTTCAGCATTATTTGATTTATATTCTTCCAATATTGCATTTTTACTGCTACTTCCTTTTCTAGTTATTACTCTTACTTTAACTTGTTGATGACTAAGAAACTCTCTGACTATATATTTTCCAAGTTCACCAGTACCACCAACGATAGCTATGTTTTTATATTCTTGAGGGATAGTGTTTAAAGCCATTGTTTATTTTTTTATTTTGCAATTTTGTTATTTTATGTTATTTAATATTCTGTTTTGTAAATACTCTAGTTGATTTTTGTTTGATATTTATATCATTTTCTTTTGCTAATAGTTTCTAATAATTGTATATTATTATTAATTCTCTATTGAAATTTGAGCTTAATTTTTATTTAAATTACAATTATTCTCTAATTTTAAGCTAAGATTAGTAATTAGTCTAAAAATATAACAGTAATGATACAATCTGATTCAACTTAATAATAGGCTATATAGTATCCAAAGATCATTTTATAAGCTTTACTTCTGAAAGCTTGTTTATTAATAACATAATTTGATGCTTCAAGGCTATAAGATAGAAGGTTTTATTACTAATAGGACCCTAAATATCACTATTATTAAAGTATAATTGCTGACTAGTGTAACTATTTAAAACTGTGATGTTATGTTATATTTTACAAAATAGGCAAATAGTACAAAATTAATACTATGCTTGAACTTACTAATGTAGATTTAGTAAAGTGGAAAAACGTAACAGTACGGAGTATTTACCTAATTGGTAGTAGCTATAAATTTTTTAAATAATTGGACAGATATAGTTAAGGCCAAATGTGAATCAATGGTGTAATATTTTGTTTTAAAAAAACCTAGAAAATAATGCACTGTTGAATCACTTTTGTCTCTAACTATATTATTTATCACATTTTCCCACTTCAAATTCACATTATTTACTTTTTTGTATACTTTTTGAGCATTTTGTGTTTTTGAATATTTTGTTGGTATTATGTAAGTTTAATGTCATTTATAAATAATAAATTTCGCAATGAGTAATTTATTAAACTACATTTACATATTACTAAATAAATATTAACAAAACTATAGAGAATTAATGCCTGGAATTCAACACAAACCTTTTTACACCTCTGTTTTGTAAGCTAGTTTTATGTATTACTGACCAAGTTATCCAACATAAATCTTGTATTTTTATGTAAGGGTGTTTATATTAAAATTAAGCATGATATGGGGGGTATTTTCTTGATTTCATCACTCTTTCCATTTTTTTAAGTACTACTATTTGAGCGGAAAAATTACCAGTAAAATCCTTAAACATAATATATATTTCTATACTATCTCTATACTATTTGCTTATTTTATAAAATACTATAATATCATATCCTATGCAGAGTTATTTTGCTCAACAGTAACCCACTCTTAGTAATATTATTTAGGGTCCTATTAGTAATAAAACCTTCTATCTTATAGCCTTGAAGCATCAAATTATGTTATTAATAAACAAGCTTTCAGAAGTAAAGCTTATAAAATGATCTTTGGATACTATATAGCCTATTATTAAGTTGAATCAGATTGTATCATTACTGTTATATTTTTAGACTAATTACTAATCTTAGCTTAAAATTAGAGAATAATTGTAATTTAAATAAAAATTAAGCTCAAATTTCAATAGAGAATTAATAATAATATACAATTATTAGAAACTATTAGCAAAAGAAAATGATATAAATATCAAACAAAAATCAACTAGAGTATTTACAAAACAGAATATTAAATAACATAAAATAACAAAATTGCAAAATAAAAAAATAAACAATGGCTTTAAACACTATCCCTCAAGAATATAAAAACATAGCTATCGTTGGTGGTACTGGTGAACTTGGAAAATATATAGTCAGAGAGTTTCTTAGTCATCAACAAGTTAAAGTAAGAGTAATAACTAGAAAAGGAAGTAGCAGTAAAAATGCAATATTGGAAGAATATAAATCAAATAATGCTGAAATATATCAAGTTGATTATGATAATTTGAGTAGTTTAAATGAGGCTTTTAAAGATATTGATGTTGTTATATCTGCTATAGGTAGTGATGGGTTATCAGCTATTCAAACTAATTTAATTAAAGCAGCAGTGAATTCAAAAGTCAAATTATTTATACCCTCCGAATTTGGTAGTGAAGTAGAAGGTAAAACCAACCCATTGTTTTTACAAAAGATTGAAATTAGGAAGCAAATCAAGGAATCCGGTTTGAACTATATATTTTATACTAATGGATTTTTTATTCAACATATTACTACTGAATTTTATGGTATTGATGTAGCTAATTCTAAAGCTAAGATTGTTGGTAAAGGAGATACTGAACTAACCGTTACTAGTTTAGATGATATTGCTAAATTTGTATATCAAACTTATCATTTATCAAATGTTAAAAATACTACTGTAAATATCGTTGGAGAAAATACCACTATTAATAATATATTAAAAGATATTAGTAAAGTTACTGGTAAACAATTCCAAGTATCTCATATCTCTTTAGATGAAGTACAAAAGGTATTAGATGATCCAAATGTTGATTTCTTTGGTAAAATCTCATATTATCTTCGTAAAGATATTGAATTAGGTGATATCAAACTCCCTGGTAATCATAAAGATTTGGTTCCTGACTTTAAGTTTACTTCCATTTCTGATTATGCTAAATCCAAGTATTAAATAAACATATTTCCTAAGACCTTAATATTATCTTACTTCTAATAATTAATATAGTTATAACTATTACTAAATACAAATTGATTGATTAATCTAATTTTTATTTTATTTTGAAAATAATTCCAACATGATATATAAAGCCAAATGAAATCAATAAGTAATAATTTCTATTTATCATTGTTTAATTTCATCTTTTTATTTAACATAAGAGTATACGGGGATATTTTTTGGCTTCATCACTTTTTCTATCTTTTAAGCACTATTTAAGCAGAAAAATTGTTAGTAAAATCCTTAAACAAAAATACCCCCATATTTCAATAATCAATTTAAGGCCTGAAATTTGATTTCAAAAATCATGATTGAAATTCCATACTATTTTCTATTTGTAGTGAATTATTAAGATTCATCTTGTTTTATTTTACTAAATATTTGGTAAAGCTGCTTAAAGCAGCCATTATTAGACTTTAACATTAAACTTTAACATTAAACTTTTAGATTAACTATCATTATGTTATTGCTTTCAAAGCATGCTATATAAACTAACTTGCAAGGCTATATTTAAAAAATCATAATTTACTAAATATATCAAGTCATAAATGTTGTGCTAATTTTAGTTTATAACGTTTTCCTATAATTTTTTATATGATATAAATAAGCAAACAACAATCAATAAAGTTTTTTAACAAAGATTAAAATTATATAAAAAAACTCTACTGAATTTAAAAAATAAATACTATTCAGAGTATTATATAGCATAAAATATTGAATATATTTCTTAGGAATTTTTAATAGTTAAGTTTGTATATTTTTTGAGCAATATTAAAAAACAAAAACCTTTAAAGCACTCACAATTTTTACTAATTTACACCATCTCCAACCAATTAGTTATCAAATAAAGCTTCATTTGTTCAATAAGCTAATCAAATTATCTACTTAATGAGAATTAAAATTACACCAACACCAACTTATCTCTGATTGTTGCCCAGAATAAAATTATAAAAACATACTTTTTTAGTTGTTGTTATCAACTTGTTATAGAATAAATTTGTAATTAATAAGATCTAGTGATGTATAATCAAAACAGCGAAGATAAAAAAGAGATTGGAGAAGGTAATCAACAGTCAGGTAGATCAAATGGCTCTAATATAAACTTAAACGATGTCAGTACAACCAATGATAGTACAAAGTAAAAAATGAAGGTAATAATATTTTTGAAGAACTGAAACAATGATAAAATAAAACATAGAAAGCGAGTTCATGATTGCGTCAAGTAATGTAGTTGATTTGACTGATAGTCCAAACTATCAAAATGAATTATCCATACCAACCACAAGTTCAGCGCAGTTGGTAGATCTAACCCAAAACAACAGCCTAGCCCAGTCAATAACAGTTTCAGCACAGTTGTTAGATCTAAACCGATTATTAACAACTTCAAAGCAATTGATAGAGCAAATCCAAAACAAAAAGTTTAAATAAGCCAGTATCTTATTTAGGGAATGAACAATTAAATTTGAACAATGGTAACAACTATCCAGAATACGCTCAAAGCAGTTCCGCTTCCAACCAATATCTAAAACAATCAACTTCAAAACAATCAGAAGTAATAAATACTTTCAGTGAACATAGTAACCCTGAAATCAAGATTGATGATCTCTATGGGGTTTTAAATGACCTAAAAAAGTCAATTAAGGAATTGCATGATAATAGTATTGTAAGTGAAAACTTTAGAACACATAAAAAAAGAAACGCATCTTGGGAAAATTTCAATTACAATGAAAAAAGAGCTCAAAACTCATCATCTAATAGTGGAAATGATTTCAATTTAAACAGTAGAGGAAATGAGAATAACGATAACGACATTAATGAGGATGTTATTATAGACAAAAGTAAATTGACTAAGTCGCAAGTGAAGGTGGTAGACGCTATTTTTAAAGATGGTAAAAATGTATTTTTTACTGGATCTGCAGGTAAGTTTAGCTATCTTTATTTAGTAGACTAAATCGTAAAAAAATTAAGGTACTGGAAAATCATTGCTATTAAGATATATCATTGAAGAGATTCGTAATCGAGAAAATCCTATTTCTTATAATCCAAACATACGTTTTAGAATTGATCAAAATATAAACTTCGGGTTACCTATACTTTGGCAGTTACAGCATCGACTGGTATAGCTGCTTTTAATATTGGTGGTTGTACTGTACATTCTTTTGCGGGTATTGGATTAGGAACTGGTACTGTCAAAGAATTGGTTAAAAAGATTATTACGAATAAAAAGAGTATTAAAAGGTGGCTTAGGCTAAAGTACTTAATTATTGATGAAAGTAAGTATTATATAAATAATATTAGACTACTTTTCTAATTTTCGTTTTTTAGTTTCAATGTTGAATGGTGAGCTTTTTGATAAACTTGAGCAAATAGCTTGTAAGATAAGAGAAGAGATAGTGGAGGTAAGAGGTAAGCCTTTTGGTGGTATTCAGGTAATATAATATATTTGAATCAATGTTAGATATAGTAAAGCCTATTATATTACATTAGTTAATTATAGCTGGAGATTTTTTACAATTGCCACCAGTTAGTCGAGATAAGGAAGCAAAATTTTGTTTTGAATCAGAATGCTGGAATAAATGTATTGATAGAACCATAGTTTTAACTGAGATTTTTAGACAACGTGATCCAGGTAAATTAATTTAAATTTAGTATTAGTGTTGGCTGATTTTTTAGAATTTACAACTATGTTAAATGAAATAAGGATGGGACGAGTGAGTACTAATGCAGTAGAAATATTTAAAACAATTTCACGCACATTACCATCTAATGGTGATGGTATTCAAGGTGCTGAATTGTAAATAGTTAATCTAGTTTTTTAAAAGAATTATTCACTAATCTGTTTAGATTCCCTACACGTTCAGAAGTAGATCGAGCCAACATGACAAGGTTACAAGAATTACCTGGTGAATTACATATTTTTAAAGCAAAAGATTATGGCGAAGTAAAACATATAGTAGATAACATGGATAATTATACATTATTCCCAGAAACTTTAATTTTAAAAGTTAATGCTCAAGTAGTGTTATTGAGAAATATGCCAAATAAAGATCGCTCCTTGGTAAATGGCAGCCTTGGTATTGTTACTGGATTCTCTGGTATTGGTGCACTTGATCCAGATACATTAAATAAGTTAAAAGAGGATGGGATCCTAGATTATGATTCACTTACTAAGAAGGAGGGTATGCATTATAACATATATCCTATTGTTAGGTTTTCGGATGGGATAGAAATTACCATTACGCCAGAAGAATCGACTTATGAAGTTGATAATAAAGTTTTGGGCGCTAGAAAGCAAGTACTATCATTTTAAATCCTAAAAATTCTTTTACTAATAATTATTAGGTACCCCTTTTATTAGCTTGGTCTATGTCAATTCATAAATCCCAAGGTCAAACTTTGCAAAAAGTTAAAGTGGATTTACGTAAAATATTTGAAAGGGGTAAATAATAGTATATTATTATAATTATGTGTTTATTTATGATTAGGGCAAGCTTATGTTGCTTTATCGCGTGCTACTTCTCTACAAGGGTTACAGGTGCTTAATTTTTCACCTGATAAAATTCGTGCTCATCCTAGGGTTATTGAATATTACAAACAGTATACAACTAATGAAAGGGATGAGCAATATGAACTCATATGAATAACAAATAGAAAGCAACTAAAAAAATTTAAAGTAAGGCAACAGAAAAATAAAACAATAATAATAGATTAGATACTTAAATGTTACAATAATTAATAGGTTCAATGATACTGTTAATTAATATATCAAAATCAATATTTACCAAAAATTAAAAACAGTATTGTAAACATTGTTGTAAAGGACATCACCGTCAATAGTATATTGAAAGAAATCACTAATATTACTGGGAAATAGTTTCAAGTGATCCGTGTCTCTTTAAAGAATTTCGAACGTTTTGGGTGATTTAGATGTTAATTTACATGGAGTTGGTTTAAAATCTTAACTTTACTTTTATTGGAGTTTTCTAAATTAAATATTCAATAAATTTTATTTTAATATTTTGAAACATTGCTATTTTTTGATTGCATATTATTATAATAGATTGATAAGTTTCAACATATTTTATAATTAAGTATTTGAAGTTATAAAAGTTATTTTAAATCATTATTAGAGTGGAAACTTAAATTGTATTTTTAAGCCTACATTTAAGAATCTTTAGATGTTATTCTTTTTAACGCACACTATATAAATCAAATAACTAGGTAATACCAAAACTAAATATTAATTTTCGTTTCATTATTTTATCAACTATAAAATGTACCACTTTACTAGCTTGCTTAACCTGCCCACTTAAAATCGAGAAATTTGAAGTTACATCAACATTTTTTAATCCCTGATAATTGGATCGATCAAATTTAATTTTTTATTCAAAAAAAGCAAATTTCTTTTTATCAATTATCTTAACTTATTAAAATAGACTATTTTATAATTAGTATAAGATAAACTTATGTATAAGCAAGAAAATAATGCCAAGAAAAAAGGTAATGAAAGTAGTAAACAAGCAAGTATTCTAAGTTATTTTAATAAAAACTCCAATAATGTTAGTACGACTAATAGTAGTACAAGAGTGGAAAAAAAAGGTGATTAAAATTTAAATAAAGTTAAATAGAAATTAAAAATTGAATCAAAGTTATAGAAACAAAATCCATAATTACATCAAGTAATGTAGTTGATTTAACTAGTAGCCCAGCTTATCAAAATAAGTCCATTTCAAGAAACTCAAATTCATCCCAATTTGTAGATTTAACTCAATCGAACAATCGTAATCCTTTTGTATCTAGCTCAGCTATTCAAAAACTAGATTTAGGTAAAGTTGGTGGGTATTCAAAACCTATACAAAATCGCTCTATGTCAATACAACAACAATCTTTTCAGCAAAGATATCAACATATTAAACAAGCAACTTCAACGCCAACCGTATCAAGAAGTATCTTTAGTGGTTATGGTAACTCTGGAAGCAACAAAAATGGAGTCTATGTAGTATCCAGTGATCCAAATAAACCAAGTAAAGGGCCTTATGATAATCATATTAAAAGAGGTAACAGTGGAAATTCGTTAACAAACAAAAAAAGGGATATGCCTTGGGGAAATTTTAATAATAATGAAAAGAAATCACAAAGCTCTTCTTTTAATAGTGGGAGTACTAGTCTCAATAGCAGTAATAGAATTAATGCAAAAAAATCAAATGGATTAAATAAAGGTATAATGATCGATAAAAGTAAGCTATCAAAATCCCAATTAGAGGTAGTAGATGCTATCTTTAGAGATGGTAAAAATGTATTTTTTACCGGATCTGCAGGTAAATTCTAATGTTTGTATTTCAATAATTTTTTAATAAGAATAAGGTACTGGCAAATCATTATTATTAAGATATATCATTGAAGAAATCTGTAACCGAGAAGATTCATATTCAAGAGATCCAAATGTACGATTTCGAATAGACCAACGTAAAAAATTTGATTTACCAGAAACATTAGCAGTTACAGCATCGACTGGTATAGCTGCTTTTAATATTGGTGGTTGTACAGTACATTCTTTTTCGGGTATTGGATTAGGAAATGGAACTATTCATGAATTAGTTACCAAAATTAATAAAAATAGAAAATCCGCAAAAAAATGGATGGGTCTAAAATATTTAATTATCGATGAAAGTAAGTATTATTTTTATATATTCCATACTCTATATTAATAGTTAATATCTATTTATTTAGTTTCAATGTTAAATGGAGAACTATTTGATAAATTAGAACAAGTAGCTTGTAAACTAAAAGGAACTAAAGATAAACCATTTGGTGGTATTCAAGTAATTTAATAATAAAAATATACCATAAATATATTAAAATTTACTTTATATTAGCTTATATTAGCAGGTGATTTTTTACAATTACCGCCCGTTAGTCGAGGAGGAGAGGCTAAATTTTGCTTTGAATCGGAATGTTGGAAAAAATGCATTGACAGAACTATTGTTTTAACCGAAATCTTTAGACAACGAGATTCAGGTAATTTAATCTAAATTCAAAGAATTCAAAGCGAACTAAAATTTGTTTTATAGAATTTACAACCATATTAAATGAAGCTAGGATAGGTCAAGTTAGTGCCAAAGGAATTGAAACTTTTAAATCACTTTCACGTCAATTACCTTCTACTGGGGATGGTATCCAAGCAGCTGAATTGTAATATTAGTATCAAATAGTTAGTAAATTAGAAACTTATCTCTATTTTAGATTTTCTACTCGCTCTGAAGTCGATCGAGCGAATATGATACGATTAAAAGGATTACATGGTGAACTACATGTGTTAAAAGCCAATGACTTTGGGAAAGTACAACATGTTGTTGATAATATGGATAACTATACATTATTTCCTAAAGTATTGGAGTTAAAAGTGAATGCTCAAGTAATGTTGTTAAAAAACATGACATATGAACATCCATCTTTAGTCAATGGCAGTTTAGGTATTGTGATTGGGTTTAATAATATCAATGAAATGGATGCAAAGACTCGAGATAAATTACAATTGGTTGGCCCTATCCCAGAACAAGAAATATTTAATAAATCAAAAGATATATATGATACTCAATATCCTGTGGTTCGATTTCCAGGTGGTATTGAAATTACTATTACACCTGAGGAGTCAACATATGAAGTTAATAATGAAATTTTAGGTACTAGAAGTCAGGTAAGAATAAGAATAAGAATAGTTTATATTACAATAAATCATTTTTTAATAATTAATGAATTACAGGTACCACTATTATTAGCATGGGCTATGTCAATTCATAAATCTCAAGGACAAACATTACAAAAAGTTAAAGTGGATTTACTTAAAATATTTGAAAGAGGTAATTATTAATAATGAGTTTTTAAAAATTAATAAGATTAAAATGAAATTTTAATTCAGGACAAGCTTATGTCGCTTTATCACGAGCTACTACCTTAAGTGGGTTACAAGTACTTAATTTTACTCCTGATAAAATAAGAGCTCATCCAAAAGTTATTCAATATTATCAACAACATATCAATAAAAAATAAAATTTAGATTTTATTTGTATTCGAGTAAACAAATTATAGATAAAAAATAGGCCTATTTATTAAATTGAAAATTATTATTATTAGAATTGAGTTTTATTTTAAATGATTTTTTTTATAAATAAGTGGAACTTATTCCATTTTCTCTTCTTTTTTACTTTTGAAATTATCTATAAAATGTTGTAAACTACCAGCTAATAAACCAAAGCCTGTACCAGCAAATATAGCATATCTTCGAGATTGTTTGGGTAATTTGTCTAAAAATAAATTAATAAAGTGAATTAATAAATTAAGAAGTAGTTACTCAATAATGAAAATACAGTAGCCGTGGAGAATCCGGCTATTGTTGAAGAAATCCAGCTATTTTTTGCATCAAATAAAATCACATCGCAACTCAATTGAATTAGTTCAAAACTACAACATAAACCAATTAATCTCAAAGCTAATTGACTACCTACTTTACTTCCTTCTAACATCATTTTATAATTTTTCCTTTTATGATAAAAATACCATTGATCCATAGTTTTTGGTAATTTATGTTGATGTTCCGCTAAATATCGATAACCTTCTAGTTTTCCACCTTGATAACCACCCAATAAAAAACCCCATATCCCAGCAATACTTGAGATATATTGGATACGTTCTAATGGCAATAGGCCACCTCGAGTTAATGTATCTTTAGTTAAACTTTGTTTTAAGCTGTTGTACAAACTACTCGTTCTTATTGTGGTGTCATTCATTTAATGGTTTATTTTGATGATTCTAATAAAAATAAATAAAACTTAAATTATTTTAGATTTAGAGATAGAATATTATTGGTTAAGTAGAAATTGTTAGCTTGAGTTGAAACTTACCATAACTTGATTCTTTAATCCTAACAATTGAACAATTCAAATTGATTGGTTACTTAAAATTGATTTCTACTAAATTCTACTATTCAAAAAAAACAATTTAAAGCACTATATAATAATTATTCAACTTTAGACAAAATGCTTCAAACGATGAATATAACTAAGAATTCAAGGCTAATCAATGTTATTTCTAAGAACACATTAAGTCGAGGATTTCAAACCAAATGTATTAATTTGGAACAAGAGAAGGAGGCTAAAGCTAATAAAATGGATGCTAAAGTAGAACAATGGCTTCAAGAAACATCATCAAATTTTAGTATTAAAACAGAAAATCCAAAAGATTTTTTACCAGTACAATATTTGGGTAAAAATAATGTACGTAACTTTATTACACTATCATGATTATTATATACAACATAATTTGAAATATTAAATTAATGATTCTTTTTTTAAATGTAGGCTCCTTTCCCAATGAATCCATTTTTTAAACCACATAAACCAGTATCTGAAGAAAATAAAAAGAAAATATTTGATTATTATAAACAAAATCCAAAGGTCAATACCCCAAGGAAATTAGGCAATATATTTCGTTTATCAGTCAAGAGAGTAGAAGCTATTTTGAAATTAAAAAGTTTACAAGAAGAATTAATTACAAAAGGGAAAGAGGTAATATTTATTTTATTGTAAATGCATAAAAAATAATTACTAATCTTGTTTCCCTTATAAATAGAAATTTATTTTACAAACCAATTTTCAAATTGGTATGGAAAAATTACTTGGTGTATCTAATATGCATGATAAAGAAGAATTAGAACCTATTTTACCTGAAATTAATAAACCTTTATTTCGTGCCATTGACGAAGAAGTAGAATTTGGTGCTAAAGTAATAATAATAATAATAATAATAGTAATATGTTTATTGTAATTAATAGGATGCAGCTGTATCGCTTAATAGAAAGCCATTCGAACAAGTTAAAAAAGAATTGGCTGATGAAAAACCATTTGAATACCATGGTTTAAGAGGAGATAAAATACCTGAAATGAAAACACAAGTTAAAATCCTTAGTAAAGATGAAAAGGGTAGTCATAAAAAATATCAATTTATGTTTAGTGATATTAATCCTAATTTAAGTTTAAAGGTAAATTATTGATAATAGTGATATAATATTATATATATCATAATGTTGTTATACTTTGATTATGTTATGTTATGTTTCTATTTATTACTTATTATTTATTTATTTACTAACATTATCTTTATTTTATTTAGAATCGTCAAGTATTAATTCGAGAAACTGATGGTACATTAAGAGAAGCTAGTTTATTTGAAAAGAAACATCGAGCTAAACTCAATAGTTGGCCAAGTCAAAACTGGTTATTTAAACCCACTCCAATGGACACTTTAATTGAAAAAGCAAAACAATAAATAGAAAATTCAATTTTAATAAAATTAAATACTTAAAATAAAATATAGGATATATAATCTATAATCTATGGTATGTAATATATAATATTAATAGAATGTATATTTTTTATAATGCTTTGTTTTCACATTGTTGATTGAAATTTTAAGTTATCCTATTTTAAATTAAACTTCAGTTATTTCCAAAAAATAGAACACAATTACTATTATTAGTATTAAATTTAATTAATTAGAATAGTTGAATTTGGCCAATCAACAGAAAGTAAATTTTCTTCCACTTTAATTTTAATTTTAATCTTTGTTTTCTCTTTTTTACCACTCTTTTAATAACAATATGAAATTAATTAATCATCTCATTTTACCATTATTTTACTTTTATTTTATACAATCTCAAACGAGTGGTATTATCGCAAGTAAATAATACACTATCTTAAGCTTATTTCTATATTAATTAACTTAATCATAATTCTCTTTTTTTAGTGCTAAAAACCAATGTTACTAGTTATCAAGTTCAAAAATCAAATACTTGTTATAATTTCAAATCAATAGAAACGTTAAATAGTTTATTTGTACCTACTGATAATTTAGTATTAAACTTTTTTAATCAATGTGATTGTAGTGGTGAAGTGAAGTTAACGGGATATACTGGATATCATAAATATGATTCAATAGGAATTAAATCTTTTAAATTACAATTTTTTATACCAGGTTGTAAAGTAATGTAATTTAAGTGGGATTATATATTATATGTTATAATGAATAAAGTTGATTTATTTGGAGTTATGTTAATGTGGAATCAAATCTGTATTAAAAATAATCAATATTTTATATCTTAAATAACTAATAAAAAATGCATAAAAAATGATAAAAAATAATATTAAAATAATATTAAAACAATATATTTTAATTTTTATTATTATCTTTATATTATTTTAAAGTATCGGATCATTTTCATAAATTTAAAATGTCCAGTTATAAAATGATGAATTTGTTAATTTTATTAAAACTTATTTTTCATTTTGTTTAGGATCAAATAAACTACGATTGGAATTATTAAATCCACCGCGACCACGATTATTACTATTACTATTATTATTATTATTATTAATATTAGTATTAGGATGATTTTTATTTCCGCTTGATTTATTTTGTGTCCAAGCATTAGGAATAAAGTTTGGTCTTTGTTGATATTGATTATTAAATTTCATGTTAGAATTATTCTGTTGTTGTTGTTGATTGTTATTATACTTATTATAGTTAACGTTATTAGAATTCTTTTGATTCACTTGATTACGTTGTTGATAATTATTATAATTATTATTACTATAACTATTATTATTATTGTTACTATTATTGTTATTATTCCCATTCTTTTGATTAGTTGGAGTTTTAATAATGAATCGTTTCATAAAATTAACTAAATTTGATTGACTTAATTGTTGATCACTTAAATTTAATAAGTATTTCTTTTGTACCCATAAACCACGATGTTCTTCACATCGACCATCTAAATTAGTACCATTATGAAATGTACGATCAAATAATATTTCTAAATTATCTGCTTCACTACCAATAACTGTACCACGTAAAGTAATAGGTACTTTACTCGATTCTTTAATATAAACGACTCGATCTCCTAATGAATACTTTTGTCTTGATAGATGTATTTCTTCATCAGAATGTTTTAAAATAGCAGATCTAGGTACATTATGAATTTCAATAATTTCAATTTTTGTATTTTGTTGATAAAATTGATCCCAAAATACTTGTAATTTAATAATACTATTATTATCTAATAATTCACTATCAATTGAAGATAATTTTAATTCTTTAATTCCATTTTCTTTATGCCATTGTTGAATTTTATTAATATGTTCCATTGTGTTTTCAGGGTAAATTGATTCAGTTGGTATAATTTGACTTGAATTATTTTGATTCTCTAGTCCTTGAATAAATTCGGGGAATGTTCTGCAAAAATCAGTCACTAATTGGCATGCTTTTGGTGAAAATTCCCAACCTTTATATCCTTTTTGACAATAACCTAATACCATTTCTCCTTTATTTTCAAATTTTAATCCTAATCCTAAGTTAATTATTTCATTTCGTTTCTTTTCAATTGATAATTTAATTCTAGATGTTAATTTAGATATAGTTAATGAAGAACATTGACAAATTTTAGCTAATTCTTTAATATGAGTAAATTGATTTTCTATTTTACTTGAATTAACTATTTTTTTACCAATATTTAAATTATCTGATTGATGTAATAATTTAATAGAAACTGTATCATTTTTATGGCCTGTAATTTGACATGGAGTACCATAAAATTTATCTCCTAAAAAGAAAGCTTTACATTTTAATGGAAATACTTCTTCAATAGGTTGAGCATTAATTGGTTGATATCGAGGGTCTTCTTTATTAATTGAAAATACGCATAATTGAGATGGATATGGTTCAGGTTCTAAATTTTCTGCAAAATGTCGAACTAAACTACCATCCATAGCACGAACCATAGAAATAAATGGAGCATAATATAATAATTTATCAATAGTACCAATATTAACTCCTTTACGTACTTTATAAGTAGCTTCAATTTCTTTTGTGATTTTTCTAAATTCTTTTTCTCCATCTTCTAATACTGGTATTTTTGTAATTCTATTATTTTTATCAAAGATAAATTCATCTGTTAATGTCATTATTTTGACCAATTTAGCATGATGTAAAAAAGGATAACCAATAAAAATACATTTCCCCATATATTGATTGGCCATTTCTTCTGCTGATATATTAGAATAAGGGTTAACTACATCAATGATTACGCTTTCACTTTTAGTTGCTCTATCAAATACCGTTAATGATGTGTGCTTTACTGAAGAATTAATTGGAATTGAAAAAATAGATGGAAAGCCAGGTGGAGCATTTGGACCATATTCAACCCCTGGACAAAGACCAAATTTTAAATCTTTAGTTTGTACTTTAGGAAGATTAAATATATGTTCCTCACAATAAGTTAATATATCCGATAAATAACCGGGTAATGAAGATTTATATGGTTTACTTATATTTGGATTATACTTATATTGAAATATATTACCAAAACTATTTCTTTTAACTTCTTCTTTAGTAAGTAAATGTTCTTGTGCTTTAATAGCTGCTAATAATCTCTTTTCATCAATAAATGGTATTTTAACTACTGCTTCCCAACTATTTTTTTTCCATTTAAATCACAATCAAATTCCATTGGATAAAAATCAATAATAGTTGACATGGGATTAGTCATTAATTCCTTAAATAAATAAATAAGTAGATAAGTAAATATATTAAATCACATGATTATTATTAATTACTCTTAATCCTTGTGGTACAAGGGTTTTACTTAATGGTGGTAATACACCCATAAGTTGTTCAAATGGTTTAAATGGAGTGCCCTGTTCAAAATTAATCTCTATTTTACCAATACCAACTAAATCTAAAATAAACAAATAAATAATAATAATAATAGTTATTATTGAAATTATTAGTATATTAACACATAAATATATAGATATATAATATTACCACTAAGCATAGGAGCGTAATGATAAGGATAATACCAACCCCAAGAACGAATACCATGATAATAATAAAAGATGACCCATTGTATACCTTCAATATAAGATTGAATAATCTTATTGAATTCTTCTTTATTATCTCTATCAATTTCTAATTTATTCTAAAATAACGGTAATATATTAATATATATAAACTTAAATAAATAATGTTAATTAAACTTACTTGATAATAATCTTTTTTCCATTTAATATACATATTATTGGCTTCATTTCTATCTTCTATTTCTTCTTCACTTGAAACAACTGGAGCATTTAAGTATTTTTCTACTACTTTTTTAAATGCCATTGAATTTCTAGCATTTTTAATAACGACTAAACTTTCATCTTCTGTTTCTGTTTCAACATCCGATTCATTATTCGAAATTGAATAAATTAAGGTAGGAATTTCATCTTCTTCATGATTTTTTTCATATTCATGGTTTAAATGTAAATTAAGATCCGCAGCTAAATGTTTAATAAATTCAATATCTTTAAATGATTTAACATGTTCTAATTGAATTTCAAAATCCCCATTTTGTTCCATTTGGTTTAATACTTTATTAGTCCATTCCAATTGATTTTCGGTAATTTTAAAATTACCAAAGCCAATCATTTCATTTGCTAAGATATCTACATTGTCTGGTAAATTCAAAAATTGTTTATATTCAAATCGATCTAAAGATCTTAAAAATTGTTCTAATCGTTTAAAATTAACGACTCCATCATTATTAATATATCCATCCCCTGTTTTAAGCCATATAGCATAAGATCGTAATAATTCTGTTAATACACCATCTGCAATATCAAACCCTGGTAAATGAGGTAAAAAATCATTACCAACAAACATAATCATCATAATTAAATCGTCAATAATTTTTTCCAAATTATAGTCAAATTTCATTTCTCCTTTGACTTCGGAAAAATCCGAATCAATATATTCTCGGACTAATGATAAATGTAATAAAAAAAAGCGTGGTGGTCCATGGCTTTTATGTTAAATAAATAAATGAAATATTAGCTATTGATTGAAATAAATATTATATTAAATTGAACTTACCTAACTTTTGCTTTTTTACCAAATGCTACTTCCTCACGTAATAATGCAAAATGAGGATCATGACTAAGTAAACCTAACATGATAAGATCGGCATCTAATCCATAAAGACAATGACGAAGATTTGGGTTATAATTAGGTTGAGCTTTACAAGCACGGATATACTCCATAATTTTATGTTCACCTTCACCAGGTACCTATAAAATAAAATATTAATTGAATGATTCAAAACGTTAAATAAAATGCCACTAAAACTTACTTCATGACTAGATAAAATAACTTCAATCTTTTGCCATTTTTCATCTTCCGAAATTTTTTTATTAATAAAATATTTTAAATTTTGTGTTAATTTTTCCATAAATACGGTACCTTAATAAATAGATTATTATTTTAAAATAAACATGGATACAAATTAATTTACCCGGTGTAATACAATTACTATCAAAAGCATCATCCGAAACCACAATTCCTTTTTTTAATGCTAGTAACTTTTCTTTTTCACGATCTTGAGCTGTACGAAATCGACGTGCTCTTTGTTGATTCATTTTAGCCCTTGGCGCCACGCCTTTTATTTTATTAAATTTTATACAAAAAAGAAAAAGTTTATTAATCTGTACCATCCACGGCCATATAAAACACTTTTTTTGGTTGAATCCTTTCAAATAAGTCTTCAATATAACTAAAGATAGAAGAAAACATCTTTTCATCCGTTAGCATTAAATGAGAGCCTTTATTTGCATGCGTCGCATTATGAACAATGCCATTCATATCAAGATATAAGTTATCTATATGGAAATTAATTAAGAAACAAAAGTGGAATGTGAAAGCCTTACCAAACTCAGGTATAGCATTTTCTTCGACTAATTGGGAGACAAGAGGATACCTCTCACTCAGCCATCGAAACATTTTTGGTATACCCATTTTCTATTAATTGTATTTTTTTAAATGTATTTTTTAAATCAATTTTGTAAGCAAAAAATAATTTTGAAATTTTGGAAATCTTTCTTTTGATGCAAATTTTAACGTAATGCTTATTAATGGGAATTTATCAAGTGGTTAACTTTTTAATAAGGAAATTACTTAGTTTTGAATTTTTTTAGTACAATAACTCAATAAATCTATTTGGAAAGAATAACAGTTGTCATTTTTAATATTTAATCAACATCATCAGTATAAATTAATAAATTTCTATTTAGTTAAATTAAATTTTTATCTTTGTTTCTTACAATAATTATGATTTATATTATTTGCCCAAATATAACTTAAAAACAATTAACAACGTAATTTTCAGACAATTAAATAAATATAAAACATAAAACAACTAATAAAAGAAAAATAAAAAAGTACAAAAAACTGAATATGTTAGAATAAGATATATTAAGAATAGATTAAGGATTGATAATATAGCCGACATATAAAAAAGCTTAAACAACAAAAAAATTACAAATTGTCTATGATTTTAAAAAGATTTGATTCTCTATAATTTACTCATTTGAATCCTTTTCTTCATTTCCTTCCTTTTCTTCTTTACTTTCACCTATCTCTTTCTCCTCAGCTTTAGTTTCTTCATCTAAATTATCCTTATTTTCTCCATCTTGAGCAGCTTTTTCTTTTATTTCTTTAGCTTCCGCTTCCTTAGCTAATTCTTCATACGAGTTAGGTGGTGCAACATAATATGGAATTTTACCACGTAACCAATCATTAAGGACCATTTTAGCAACAGTAGGTAAATCTGGTTCACCACCCTAAATAAAAATTTAATAACTATTTATAATAAAAATTTACATCTATTAAATTTTTTATACCTTAAGTAATTTACCACTCTTGGAAGCAATTTGAGATAAAAAGTGAATTGGACTATCCCAAGTTTTAACTTGATATGTTTTTTGAATATATTGTGGTTTAACTCGATTTAATAATTCTTCTATATAATCTTCTGGGTTTTTTAAATTTTCAATACGTACCTAAGATTTTAAATTAAAATTAAATAACCTTGTTTAAATTTATAAGTTTTAACTTACCACTCCCTTTAAAACAATATCCGATTCCGTTTCTTCAGCAGTAGGATGAACAATCCCAGGACAATCAATCATATAGATACGTTTCATCAAAGTGATATATTGCCAAACTTTAGTTTCACCTGGTACTGGAGCTGTAGTACAAACTTTTTTGGCTTTTAAAGTATTAATAATAGACGATTTTCCCACATTTGGATAACCAACTAAACCAACAGAAATCTGTTTTTTATCCGAATGTAAAGCTGAAAATTGTCTTAATAACTGAATTAAAGCTCCTTTCCCAAATGCATGATTGATACTGGCATGGAAAGCTAATGTTGGGCGTTCTTGAGAAAGATGTTGTACCCATTTACTGGTGGCCCAAGTGGGTACTAAATCACATTTATTTAATACAAATATTAAATGCTTATGGGGAGCTTCTTTTTTAAGATAAGCTTCCACATTTTTACAACGTGTTCCTTGTGGATCACGAGCATCCAATACATGAAGAATAACATCAGAAGAATCAATGACCTATTAATAAATTTATTAATTAAATGTGAAGATATAAACAGTTCTAATTACTTTATATAATTCACCCCAAATACGTTTGGATTGACCTTTTGAAAATTTAGAATCTCTAACTTCATCTGTCATATCAGCTATTTTATTAGCTAATAACGAACCATCCGTTTGTTCGTTGTAATTAGCTATATTTAAATAAAAATTAGCATAAATTTAAAACTTAGATATTCTTATTTACTATTAGTTTCATCAACAAAGTTAGCTAACTCATCGATATCACCAATATTAAGTTTAGGACGTTTACGCTGTGATTTAGGTCCAAAAGTATTACTAAAAGAATCCGTTTCTAACATATGGAACCGAGAGATCTACATTGAAAAAGTTAAATATTAACTAAAAATAGAAACTTATTATCTTACCTTGCTAGTATCGGTTAACAAAGACATTGGAAGCTTACTTTGACGCATAAGTACTTGATAAGGGTCATTCATTTTTTCACCCATCTTTTCACGAAATTTGTCTAAAGCTTCTTGACCAATAACACGAGTATTACCTATTAATAACATTAGGCAATATATCTTAAAACCATAAAAAACCAAAACTTACCAAACCATTTTCTATTAGGAGCGATACGAGCGACTGGAGCGTCTGAAGACTGAAAGTCAGCTGCTTTGATAATATTACCTTGAGCATCTCGGGTGGCTTTACCACCTTTTAACATATTAAGGTATTTAACCTTATTTTTATCACGATAAAAATTTTCCCCCTTTAATTTGGTATTATTTAACGTATTCCCTCCACTCTTCCCACCTTTACCCTCGGACTTTTTAGCCTTTGCTAATCGATTTGCTTCCTTTTTACCAGTTCCCATATTGTCTTTTGCTTTTCTAGAGTGAAATGGGTTTTTGTGAATTAAACTTGAAAGTTAGTTAAAGCTTCGAACTTTTTTGGGGCCCAATTATAAGGGTTATTAACTGTCTCTTTATTGGCGTTTTGAGCTTCAAACTAATATTCTATTGGTTAGAAATGCTAAAATTTATTTTTACAAATTTTTTAAATGAATTTTCAATGCAATAAGTATTCATGAAATAAATTAGTTATTTAGCATAATTTTGAATCCAATTTTCAAACTAATCAATCCTAGTTATTAGTAGCTTTTAATATCATAACAAAAACAGTTATTTTATTAAATAGATTAGCTGCTTTTTATCATATTAGATTATTCAAACTTTCAATTTCTGTTGAAAAATCAAATCAAAACTCAGAAATACAAAAGCATAATAGTCATGTTATCTAATCTTAACAAGAAGCTATAAATATTAAAATATCTATTATTTAATATATGGGGATGTATTTTTGTATTTAAGAATTTTACTAGCAATTTTTCCACTTAAATAACGCTTAAAAGATGTAAAAATAATGAAATCAAAAAAAACATCCCCAAATAGTAGAAACATTTTAAGAACTTTAGTTTACTATCAATATTTAAAATAAATAATAAATTGAAATATTAAGTTTTAAATTTCATAAAATAATTTTTATACAATTTTATCATTATTTATTTTATGAATAAACACTATATGTAACAAAAATTTTATTTCACATAATTAAAACATTAAGAAAAAAAGGTATTATTATAAAACAAAAAACTATAATAATAATAATAATAATAATAATAATAATAATAATAATAATAACTAATATAAATAAGTGTAAAAATATAATTTATCAGTGATAATAAAATAATGGAAAAGTTAGGATAATAAGTTTAAAAAGCATAGTAATAAGATGAGTTAGAGACCAAATTAAACTTCAAGATGGCAGAAGGATCCTTGAACTTAGGTAAATTTATATTATTGTTATAATATTTAAGATTAGGTGCTGATAACAACAATATTTCGGCAAGTTTATCTAAATTTATTATGTCATTGTCCTCATAACTATGATAACTACTAAGTTGTATTTGTTCAATTTTGTTTAAATGATAGTAACTATCATAAGCAGTCAACTTTGAATGAGATAGTAAAAGTGGTGAATAAAGGGGGTAGAAATAACAATGAGAAATAAATAATTGCTGTAAATTCTTACACGAGTTATGTAAAAAGTATAGAAAAGCATGGTTCATATTAAAGCCATCTAAATTTATTTTGATTAAGTTGTTTATTTTATTACTGTAAATTTCATTTAACATTAAATAGTCTATTGTTATTGCTGAGTTAGATTTCAAGGTAAGATATATCAAATTTGATAATCGAAATATTGAATAAAGTAATTGAAATGAATAAGAATAGGAATGACTAATTGAAAGATTAGTTAATTTCAAAAATTGCTCATTGTTTAATGTGTTATACTTTAATCTTGTTTTATATAATTCTAAGTATTTCAAATTAGATATTCCTATAAACTCTACATTATTCATTTGATTTAATGTCAATTGCTGTAAATTAGGTAAATGATTGAAATTAACTTTTAATGAATCGATTTTACGAGAGCATGTACTGTCAACAATTAAATATTTTAAATGACTAGATTGAATGCTTTCAATATCTTTGAGGTTCTTAAAATTAGATTGATTGATTCTTACTTTTAATTGAACTACATTGTTCATTTTATTAAAAACAGTACTGTATAAACAGAGTGATTTACTGTTTGATGCTAAATCTAAATATTTAATATTGTTGGAAATAAATGGTAGCACTAGTTTGAAAAAAATATCAGTTGGGTTTTTTATATTCAAGTATCTTATTTTATCTAACTTTCTGTATAATAATTTTTTGTCTATTTTGTATAATGACTTATTTTGTGTATTAATTAAATATTTTCCTATAAACTTATATTTGGTAAAGATGATTCCAACTAAATCTAAATGAGACAATTGATCAAAGTTTATGAAATATAGCTCTGCATCAATAGTGAGTTTAATTAAGTAGGGATAACTTTTTAAGCAAAAATCGTCAATATAGCTTATGTCCATATATGTTATGCATTTATTATATCTTAACATCTTGTTATCACATTGATTATTTGTATATCTAGTATACCCTTCCATTTCTATGATTAATGATAAAAATACTTGGTACCATTCCTTACATGTTAATGTTATAATATATTTATCTTGACTGTTCAAATAATTGAGTATTTGTTTCAGATTGGAAGTAGGTAAAACACCTAGCTCCATTATTAAAAAGAATTAAAGAAATAAAATAATAACACCACTGTTTAAATACTTTAATAAAAACAAATGTACTCCAAAGTTATTTATTACAAATCTATAGAGTTGAACTCAAAAATACTGCGAACTGCGATAGTTCTTCAATAAAACATAGAGAATGCATTAAATACTGATCTATTAATAAATAAAAGTTACGATACAATATGAAGGTAACAAATCCATAAATCAAGTTTTACAGTATAAATTTATAAATAACTAGTAGTTTGTGATAATATTGAATTTGATAATATTGGCTATTTCCAGTAATAATGTATACCCTTTTTATTTGTTCAATTTGTTTCCAAATTAAATAGAGTATTTTTTATCTCTTTCTTAGCTTTATTTATATATCCGTAAAGAAACCTAAAGGTATCATAATAATTTATATATTATTACACCTTAAATTTCAATTTATAAATAAAAATTCATTTTTTAAATTGAGGAATTAGAACTAATTTATAACATTTTTTTCAATAGTCAATGTTTTAAAAAAGTAGTTAAGTTATATCTAAAAGTTTATTCACTTTTTAAAACCAGACTATGTTGTTTTAAAAGTATATTTTCTGCATCAATAAATAGCAGATAGATAAAGAGATACTTAAAAAAACTCAATAAATAACGAGAAATACTAATAAAGAATGTACCGTAATAATGCTCAACAATAATACATCAAGTACTTCTCAAATATATTAGAAATCAAAGCTATCAAAGATAAAAAGGGATATTCAAACTATTTGTGAAAATTTCAATCTTATAGAAATAAAGAATGGTATAGGTATTCTTGTATCTAAATAATATTTCAATTATAACATACCATTTTTATTTAAGATTTCTCAAAATGTTCATTTAATTTTGCTAATGCTTTAGCTCTATGCGAAATCTTATTTTTAATTTCTTTATCTAACTCAGCATATCTATTGAATATATATGAGTTAATTTTACTACGATAATAGAGATCTTATTCTTACGTTAAATCATAGCCATCTGGTTTAAAAATAGGGTCCCATCCAAAATCTTTTGGCCCTCTAGCTGGTACAATTGAGCCCTGAAAAATAAAGTTAAATATTAATTAATACATATATCTTTTATCATTTTACATCACAAATGCCTTGGAATAAAATTGGTTCGCTATCAGGGCCTTCGGAATAAGCAAAAGTACAAATGGCTTTAGCAGTTTTAGATTCGAAACCGCTTAACATTTTATTTAAACCTAGAATGAAACTAAGATAAATAAATAAAGCTTTATGTAATTATTTACCATCATGGCCTAATTTTTCTAAGAACCATTTACTAAAAAAAACATTAGTATTACTATAAATAATGCTAATTTTCATAATAATTTACATATAAACACCTGGTAAACCATCCATAGCATTGAAACCCAAGGCAGTATCTTCAGTTAATACAGCTGAGTTTAACTTTCAAATAATTACATAACATTAAGAAATAATATTAATGAAACTCACTTCCTTTGCTGCCAATCTACATTTCTCGATAGCTACTGACTCAACTGTTCCTTGTAATTCGGGTACTAGTTAATAAACATTAATAAAAGTTACACAAAGGCTATTAATCCATACAATCTAGTTTATGGTTTGAAAGCGAGATGAAGTTATTGTTTTTCAAAATAGCTTGAACTTCTTTCAATTTATTACTGTTACCAGTAACAAAGATAATATTTTTTAGCTTAGACATGATTTTATTCAAAAAAAGTAAATTGCACTTGAATTTTTTAGGCTAAAATTAATCTTAGTTTTTAAAAATAGATAAGCATCATCGATTTCAACTTTATTTTTTATATTAATAAAACTATAAAAATGGACCAAGTTGAACAGATGCAAGTAATATTTAAAAGTTTAGTATTCGCTAGTGAAAAACATAAAAAGCAAAAAAGATTAGATAAACAGGGAACTCGTAAGAACCTTTCTTCCTTGTCAAAATGTAATAAATTTTAATATTCCTTAGCCTATATCAATCATCCAATTGGAGTAGCTAACCTGTTGGTCGAAAGTGGTATTACTGATGAGGTTATTATCCAAGGTGCTATTTTACATGATACAATTGAAGATACTGCTACTACTTATAAAGAGGTTATTTTTTGTTTTTTATATCTGTAATGAACAATATATATTTTTAAAAGTTGGTAGAGAATTTTGGACAAGAGGTAGCGGATGTAGTAATGGAGGTGAGCGATGATGGTAAACTGCCAAAAATGGAAAGAAAAAGGTTACAAATAGAAAACGCTAAAAACCTAACTGTTAAAGTAAGAGCTTTTATTTTTTATTTTTATATTAATTTAATTTTACAAATAGGCAAAACACATTCGCCTTGCCGATAAGTTATATAATTTAACAGATATTTGTAGATGTGTACCAATAGGATGGTAGATAGGCTTGTATTTTGTTTTCTATATTTTCTTAACACTTTGTTAGGACTGTTGCTAGGGTACAGGAGTATTTTGTATGGGCTAAAAACGTAATTGATGGTAAGTTATATAATGACATAATAATACGTAAACAGTAATAGTATAATAATGTTAACCAATCCTTAGGGTGTTCTAATACTAACGCGCAAATCGAAGATAAATTGACCCACTTATTTAAAACTGCTACGTTTACTTTGGGTAATCAATCGTATCCTTGTTTACCCTAATTAAATTTATTTAATGAAATTCGTCTCACTTTTTGCATTTTTAGTCAAATATTGCATTTTTAATATTAATTTAATTTTTAAAATCTCAAAAAATATACTTTTAATAAAACCAAAATGTTATTAAATACATTTAAGAGTTATTTAAACAAGACAACATTAACTAAACAAATTCAAATAAACAATAGAAAATTTACTATTAAATCAATATTAAATTACAATGAAAATTTTAACTTAATTCGTAATATTGGGATCATTGCACATATCGATGCTGGTAATAAAATAACAATTTAATTTTAGAATATTGATTAATTTACTAGGTAAAACAACTACTACTGAAAGAATGCTATATTATTCAGGATACACAAAAAGGATGGGAGGTAATAACGATAATATCAAAAAAATAATTATCTATTTACAAACGTAAATCAATTAGAGGTACATACAGGAGATACTATAATGGATTACATGCCAGCAGAAAGAGAGCGAGGGATAACAATAGGTTCAGCTTGTATTACATTCCCATGGAAAGGAAATAAGATCAATTTGATAGATACACCTGGTCATGTTGACTTTACAATGGAAGTAGAAAGAAGTATTCGAGTATTAGATGGAGCAGTCACCATATTGGATGCTGTATCCGGAGTTCAAGCACAAACAGAAACGGTTTGGAAACAAGCTGATAAGTATGAGGTACCTAGAATTATATTTATTAATAAATTAGATAGACCAGGTGCAGATTTTAACAAAAGTATTAATATGATTGAAGAAAAATTAAAAGTTCAAAGTATAAAATGTCAGTTACCAATATTAATAAATAATAAAGTCAAAAACCAGGACGAATTAGTTGGATTGCTTGATCTTGTTAAGATGAAGAGAATTAATTTTGAAATTGGTAAAAATGAAGGTGGATGGGAAGATAAGCATATTATCAAAGAGGTCGAGTTTACACAACAAGAAAAAGAAATAGCAGCACGTGAAAGAGAAAAAATGATTGAAATGTTAGCTGAAATAGATGACATAATAATGGATATTTATTTGGAAAAAGGAGATTTGAAATTAGTTAATAATGATGAAGTAAAAGCAGCTATTAAAAGAGTATGTTTGAGTAATTTAGCAGTACCTATTTTATGTGGTTCGAGCTTAAAAAATATTGGGATTCAACCTTTGTTAGATAGTGTCATTGATTACTTGCCTTCTCCTAAAGATAAAAAAGCACCAATCGCTATAAATAGCCATGGAGAAAAACAGGTAATTAATATCGATAATGATAAGTTGACTTGTGGATTAGCATTCAAAGTAATTTATGATGTAAATAAAGGTCCAATTACATTTATTAGATTATATTCAGGTACCTTAACAAACAAAAGTAATATCATTAATTGCAACAATCAAAAGAAAGAAAGGATTCAAAAGTTATATCAAATTTACGCTGATGAATATAAGGAAATTCCATCGATTTCGGCAGGTAATATAGTAGTAGCCATCGGACTAAAACACACAAAAACAGGAGATACTTTAATATTCAACCAAAACAGTCAAAATAATTTTATCAAATTAAAGGAGATTGAGCTACCTTCACCTGTGTTTGTATGTTCTATTGAACCATATTCTATTTCGGATGAAAAAGATTTATTAAAGACATTAAATTATTTGAATCTAGAAGATCCTTCTTTACAAATTAAAAAAGATGAAGAAAGTGGACAGATCCTATTATACGGGATGGGAGAGTTACATTTAGAAATTATTAAAGAGAGATTAATTAATGAATTAAAAGTTAAAGCAGAGATAGGAAAAGTGTTTATCTCGTATAGAGAAACAATTGGTGAAACTATTAAAGAAGATTATATGTTTGAAGATTTCATTTTAAATAGATTGAATAAATGTAATGTTTCATTAAAATTAGAACCTTTGCTGAATGAAAATGATGTCGAAGAAGAAACAGATGAAGGCAGTATTATAGAACAAAAGAGGGGTATAAATGATAAAGAAGTAGTAGTTAATATAGACAATAACCTAATAACCCTTCATAATGACAGTTCTTTTATCCATATTCATAGTTCAGATGGTACCAAGATTAATACAGACAATTTAATCACTTTGAAAGATGCTCATAAATCCATAATAGATGGTATAACAACAGCAATATCAAGGGGCGGGCCAAATGGGTATTTATTAACAAAAATGAAAATTAATATCAACTCGATTCAATTATATCAAGATAATAATTTTAAATCCACAATAGCACAAGCGGTATATAAGGCGGTTCAAGAAGCGATCATAAAGAAAGAAAATTCAGCAATGATTAAGTTATTAGAACCTAAAATGAAGGTCATTATCCAAAGTAATAGAAAATATTTCGGTAGTTTATTAAATGATTTAAATAATAACCGAAATGCTAAAATCCTAGCTTGTGAAAATGATATGCAGAGTGAAAATACCACTATTACTTGTTTGGTTCCTTTATCTAACTTGATTGGTTATTCTTCTACTCTAAGGTCCATTTCAAACGGTAATGCCTCATTTACTATGAGTCAGTTTGGGTACGGTGTTGTTAATAAGAATTCAATTTGAAAAATAGAAATAAAAAAGAGTTAATTGTTAGTTATTGTTGTTTTATTGTTCTATTATACTTTTTTAAAACTAATAATAAATAAGCCTGAAGTATTTGAGACTGAAGGTAGGAAGCGAATAGCATTTGATAAATAACGATTGATAATAGTACTCTCCAAGTTAATATTATTCTTAGCAATAAATTCTTCATCAATATTTTTACCTTTCAAATAAGGAATGGATTTAGGAACAAATCGTTGAATGCTATTGATTATCGGTAGTTCCATCAATAACTCAAATTTAATAAGATTTAAAAACTTTGCAATAACATATTCATTCTGCTGTCTTGTAAAGCTACAAGTAGAATAAACTATAGTGCCTCCTTTTTTCAATAACTTATATCCATTTACTAACAACTGCAATTGCAACTCACTTTTTTTATGACTTAACTCCACACTCAATTTATCCTCCAACTGTTCCAGTGTAAATCCTTCTTTTTCTTGTTGGTACTTCTCAACATGTACAATAGAACCATCATGAGTACATTCAGCGTCCACTAATACCTTGTCGTAAAGTAATTCCATCTTGTTTTTATCCATCTCATTCTCATCCTCAAATAATAAATTAAATCCCCTCATTTCTTTTGGTGCATAAAAAGGTTTTCCCAAGTCATCACTATTTAAACTATACCATTCTTTTTGTTCCTTTGTCAACCATCTACTGTTTACTCCAGCCAAAACTCTAAATATTGTACCGTCTCCATAGTATAACTTGACTTTATTTGCTACCTGATATTTCTTTACCAATGCTCGACAAGTGGATAGTCGACTCTTTGAGATGTCTACTCCAGTTATATTACCTTCTTCAAGCAATTCAGCTATCATAAGTAATTTCATACCGGGAGCACAACATAAATCTAATACTCTGTCGGTGCTCTGGGTGTCTAAGGCAAGTACA
Organism: Batkoa obscura; assembly: GCA_030770535.1. Lineage (NCBI taxonomy): Eukaryota > Fungi > Entomophthoromycota > Entomophthoromycetes > Entomophthorales > Batkoaceae > Batkoa > Batkoa obscura. The sequence goes on along the minus strand of JASVEC010000022.1, from coordinate 847,768 downwards.
GATATTGCCGAACTTATATCCATCCCAATGATTTGGTTTGATTGATATGCGGTAGTTAGGTTGAGTTTTAAGGTTTTAGGTAGTTTTAGGAAGTGGAAGTGAGCCTGGATTACAATTATTGGGGATTCATTGAGCTCGGTTTTTAATAAGTGAAGATTTAGAATATCTGGCTGAGATTCCTTTAATAATTAGCTAACATGTTCCTAGAATATTATTTTTGGCTGAATTACCTTCTTATCTTTATCTTTATCTTGGTTTATTTTTATATGCTTCCTAACTCGTAAATAACGATGGCTCAAAACTGCTGGGTCATATTCTTTTATATCAATTTCATTTTGTAATAAAAATGATCGTAGCTTTTCACTTTGTAACAATAAGTTGGTTTCTCTGGAAGTCATGTTTATTCATAAAAGCATAAAAACTTGCTTTTTTAATTTTAGTAAGAGCTTTTAGTTATTCTTTTCAATTAACCTTAGTAGAAACATATTTTATTAATGAATACAAAATTTCTAATATGTTATAAAATAAAAGTATAACTTTATTAATTTTTTACTAATCAAACTATAATAATTATAAATAGTAGTGCCAAAGCAAATAGTAAAGTAATATATTACCACAACTATTTGCTAAATTAAGTAACTAGAGGTTTAAAATCACATTTTAAAAACATAGAAATCACCATAATTAAAATAAAAAATAGTGAGTCATGCTTTTGATTAAAAATCAAACAATGAAATTAAAAAACTTCATTCTTTACATATCTAAAAACAAATTAATATGGAATTTCCACGCCCAATAAGTTACTTTCAAATTTACGTTTATAGTTCTACCGAAGACTCTAGTCAACTCGAAAAAGCCCAAATATTAAGAGATACCATGATCCGACAATATCCGGATATCATTGCTTATCAAATTGAAGAGGAGCCAGAAGGTAGTCATTGATAATTTTGTTTATAATTATAGCTTAATAACATTAAATAGCACCTCATCCTGCCAAATATTTTAAAGTACATGTATTTACGCCTAAACAGTTCTCTCAAGTGATACCTTGGTTAACAGTGAATCGTAATGGACTCTCCTGTTTGATTAACCCAGTAACAGTGAATAAGTTGAAAGATAACTTGGATAATGTGATGTGGTTGGGGAAAAAATTGGAGATGAGGGTTTAATTAAGAAATAAAAATGGAGATTACTATTATGATTTCTGTTATTAAAGTTATATTCATCTTTTTTTTGTTTTAAGTCATAGTAATTTATCTATAGTTTTGTTTTGATACTTTATATGTTTTTTTCATTACAGTATTTTAATTTGATTAATACTTGACTATCAAAATAAAAATTTCTTAAATCTAAAACTGCAGTAATTATGATATTCTCTAATTTTTTTTGTGAATTTTTATTAATGTTTGTTATTATGTTTACATTATCTTATACACAAAATAGATAGGAATTTCAAAATAAGTAAAATCATGATGACTCAGATTTGACAGTTCTAGCGCAGTTGAAAGCTATAACATAATAGTATAAAAGCTATAATAGATGAAATAAACTTTAATTACTTATTAAAAAAAACTTCATAATCAACTATTTTTAATAAAAACATCAATTTTTTAAAAATACTCTAAAATTTGATTGGCTTACAAACCAAAAGTAAAAAATCAATTCAACTCGATTAAACAATCCAACATTCTTATTGATAGGGATAGAAGTTAAACATTAGTTAATCGTATAAAAATGACCGAAATAGAAACAATTCCAAAGATGAATATTGATGTTAATACTTTACATCCACTTCATCCTGAGGTTATCTCAAAGCAAGCTACCATCAATATTGGTAGGATATGAATTCAAAAAATATAAAACAATGATTAATTTACGAATTATTCAGGTACTATTGGTCACGTAGCTCATGGTAAATCTACCGTTGTAAAAGCCATTTCTGGTGTACAAGTAAGTGGAGAATACAAAAAATCAAAAAATTACAAATTAACGTTATTTTAATGTAGACTGTTAGATTTAAGAACGAATTGGAGCGTAATATTACCATTAAACTTGGTTATGCTAACGCAAAAGTAAAAATGAGTTAACTAATATAATAATACATCTTATAATTTTGCAGATTTACAAATGTACCAATGAAGAATGTACAAGACCAGGATGTTATCGTTCTTATCGTTCTGATAAAGAAGACAGCCCACCTTGCGAAAGACCAGGCTGTGGTGGAACCATGAAATTAGAACGGTAATAATCTCAATCAGTATTTAAGAAAAACATTAACACCCAATAGTCATGTATCATTTGTTGATTGTCCTGGTCACGATATTCTTATGGCTACCATGTTAAACGGAGCTGCTGTGATGGACGCAGCATTATTACTTATTGCCGGTAATGAATCCTGTCCTCAACCTCAAACTTCAGAGCATTTAGCAGCTATTGAGATTATGAAGTTACAGCACATTATTATATTACAAAATAAAGTGGATTTAATCAAACCAAGTGCAGCTGAAGAGCATTATCAATCCATCTTAGACTTTGTACGTGGTACTGTAGCTGATGGTGCACCTATTGTACCCATTTCTGCACAATTGAAATACAATATTGATGCTGTTAATGAGTATATTTGCAAGCGTATTCCAGTTCCTGTAAGAGACTTTACATCCGATCCTAGATTAATTGTTATTCGTTCATTTGATGTTAATAAGCCTGGATCTGAAGTTGCTGATCTTAAGGGTGGTGTTGCTGGTGGATCTTTACTTACTGGCGTTCTTAAAGTAAGGGACTTTGATTTTAAAGTAAATATTTTATATCAATTTTCTATTAGTTAGGAGATGAAATTGAAGTTAGACCAGGTATTGTAACTAAGGATGCTGAAGGTTCCCTTAAAGTTAGACCTATTTTCTCAAGGATTGTTACTTTACTTGCTGAAAGTAATCAATTAGCCTTTGCTGTTCCTGGAGGTTTAATTGGTAAAATACAACATATACAGCAAATTAAATAAATTAATTAGTTTTTAGGTGTTGGTACTAAAATTGATCCTACATTGTGTCGTGCTGATCGTTTGGTTGGACAAGTAAATGATAGGAAAATAATGTTTTTAGCTTTATTAAATCATTATTAGGTGTTAGGAGCTGTAGGCAAATTACCAGCCATTTATACGGAATTGGAAATTAATTTCTTTTTGTTACGTCGATTACTTGGTGTAAAGACAGATGATAAAAAACAGGCTAAAGTAATTTTAATTTACAATGTTAATTATAGAAATTCATAATCATTATAGGTACAAAAATTAGCCAAAGCCGAAGTATTAATGGTAAATATTGGTTCTACTTCTACTGGTGGCAGAGTGTTGACTGTTAAGGGAGATATGGCTAAGATTGCTTTAACTTCCCCAGCTTGTACTGAGTTAGGCGAAAAGATTGCTTTGTCCCGTCGTATTGATAAACATTGGAGGTAAATTGTATAGCAATAATAATAGTATCAAGAGTATTAATTTATTATTAATAGACTTATTGGATGGGGCAAAATTAAGCGTGGAGCCACAATTGAACTTGATAATTAAATAAGATGTACTATATCTAGAAAAGCAGTTTATATAAAATCTTATAATTTGTTATAAAATAGAATTTATTTTTTTAATTTATTTTTTTTGTGAGTTTATAGTTTGTTTTATATTTTAAAATATTTTATTATTAGAGGAGTTGTTTTTTACTCATTATCATTGGACTCATTTTAACTAAAGTTTAGTCCTAAGCTACAAATTACCAGCTCCACTAAGACGTATTAGTCACCATATACTTTTTTTTGATTGGTTGAAGGGCATTAAAAGCCAAACCAAAATAGCATGAAAATCAAAGTATAGCTAAAAAAATAAAAGCAATCGATTATTAATTATAATTTTACTTTTTTAAAAATTAATTGAAAAACATGTCAGCCTTAAAAGATATAATTACTGGTGGTCCAGATTGTTCTGGGAGTAATAATCCATTAGCCAAATTACTGCCTCAAATTAGTGGCGGTAATATGAGAGAAAATCAAAACTTAAATGGGAATCAATTTCATGCAGAGCAGGTAATTAGCCACATTATTGTTAAATTTCATTTATTGACAGATTTAGAACTTCCAAAACTTAGCTATGCATCGTGAAGATCAAAATGTAGTTTATTTCTATATAACATAAAGCCAAAAACTTATTCTTTTATAGCATTTAGACTTTAACAACCATGCTCGATTTATGAAAGATGGCCCAATGTTAGGGAGGGTGTCTAATGAATTAGAAGGCATGTCCTTATACCAAAGGGAGCAGGTTTTAGGGCATCGCCAAATGAACAAAGATTTCGTGGAAGAATTTGAGCATATGGCCATAGAAGGTCCAAGTACAAGCCATTTTCATAACAATATGGAGGTGCACTCAAATCAAAGTCAATCCCATTCTGAGTGGGGTCAAGAATTTTCAAAATTCCATGTGACTCAAGAAAATAGTCGCCCTATGGAAATGAGAACCAATAGAATGATGCCCTTTCATCGTCCTTTTATGCCAATGGCCCGTCCTATGAGTAAAATTATTATTAAAATTTGATATAAATATTTATTATTTCTAGTCTATGAGCAGCCCTCAGTATCAGTAAAACAGCCTAGCATGGATAGCACTCAATGGGCTCAAATATTTGAAAAAGCACAGGAAGAAATATTGAACAATAAAGAAACAGTTAGCGAGAAAGATTTAATGGCGAAAACAGCTGAAATGCTTCTTAATAACGTAGATGTTGACTCAAATCCTAAATTTAGAGATTCTAAATTTATTAATATGGTCAAAGGATTTAGTGATGGTGAACTGAAGGTGGATGGTGATAAAATTGTAGAAACAGGTGAAAGTTTCAAGCAGAGCGATGGAATGACCTCTACAGGTCATTTAGATTCTTCAAAATTAAATGGACTCAATCCACAAGATGTGACTAAGAATTGGGCAGAAGAATTTATTCAAAGCCAAGATGAAAGATTTGACGAGCCAAAAACTAGTCTTGCTGAGTTATCAGATGAAGAATTTGAGCAAGCCTTTAAATTTAGTAATTGGGTAGACGACTATAAAGAACAAATACTCAGTATGAATGAAAATCCACAAGACATTGAATGGGACAAATTACAAAAAGATTGGGAAAAATATGAAACTGCCTCGAAGATCAATCGATCTGCTAATCCAATTTATGATCATTATCCATTCTCGAAAGTGAATCATTTTTTGGATGCACCACAAGAAATTTTAGATTCTGCTATCAACAGTAAGGATCTTGCTACTTCCTTACCTGCTCTGGAAGCAAAAACCCAAATTAATCCAGAAGATGCCTCTGCATGGCATAAATTAGGATTAAGACAACAAGAAAATGAAAGGGAAGCAGCTGCCATTGCTGCATTGAGACAAGCAGTATCTTTGAACCCCTCTTTATGTGATGCTTGGTTAGCTTTAGCAGTTTCTTATACCAATGAAAATTGCATCAATGATGCGTATGATGCTTTAGAATCATGGGTACAAAACAGCCCAACCTATAAACATCTTGTTAGACCCAACCCGCCACAAAATGGGGATCAACGCCATGAATACATATTCAACCTTTACTTAGATGCAGTTAGGGCTAATACTACCGATACTTTTGATCCAGAAGTACAAATTGCTTTAGGTGTTTTATTGAATATTTCTGAGGAATATGATAAAGCAGTAGACTGTTTTGAATCTGCTTTATCTACCAGACCAGATGTAATGACTTCTATGATATTATTATATTTTATTAACTAAATATATTTAGGATTATTTATTATGGAATAAATTAGGTGCCACCTTAGCCAATAGCCAAGAACCATCCAAGGCCATGGAAGCTTACTTCAAAGCTTTAGAATTGAACCCTACCTTTATAAGAGCTAGATACAATCTAGCTATCAGTTCTATCAACCTTGGCCAATATCATGAAGCTGCCGAACACCTCTTAGCTGCTTTATCTTTACAATCTCAAGAAAATAACACTAAGGATCCTTCTGGTTCTTCATTACCTCTCAATAGTACTAGATCCTCTTCTCATGTATGGGATACTTTGAGAATGACCTTGTATATGTTGGATCGTACCGATTTGGTAGAGAAATGCGACGCTAAAGACATCAATTCTTTCCGTGAAGAGTTTACCTTTTAATTAAATTTTATTTGTGTTTTATAGCTTATTTTTGATTTAAGTATTATGAAAATAGTATTATTTATAGTTTACATTTTCTAGCAAGTCAATGTTAATATAATGAAAGTTGAGCAGGTGAGTGTAAGTTAACTTAGCTTGCTTATACTAAAATGATAAAATCTACTCAATTTATTAATGTAATATTTCAATTTTTGATATTTTCTAACCAATAGATTATGATTGAATTCAACAATAGTTTCATTTAATAAACTTAGAACTAAACTGCATACACGAAAACTGATGATAATAGTACTTAGTTTACTAAATTTAGATTCTTTCTTTATTTCCAATTTATAACCAAAATGTCACCTCCCAGCTTCAAAACAAGGCTAAAAAACATAGCCGATTTATTGACTTGCAATATCTGTTTCAAGCCAACGGAATCACCAAGTACACTGTACTCCTGTGGACATTCGTTTTGTTTTGATTGTGCTTTGATGTATGTGGGTACAAGGGGTATGTGTCCACAATGTAAATGTTTAGCGTTTCCAGGCAATCTGAAGGCGAGTAATAGTTTGACAGAAATTCAAAATCTATTTAGTGATCTTCAAGAGCTATTGTTTGAGCCAGACAAAGAGAGCTTGGAAGAAGTAGAGGGCAATGTAAATGAAAAAGAACTTAATAGCCAAAGAGGAACTAGGCTAAAAGAAGTATCGAGTAGTGACACGAAACAAAACGAGGCTAAGAAGGACATCGGAGCTAAACTGAAGGAAAATTTAAATTGTGATGCAAGAGGAAAAGAAGCTAATAAACGAGATCGAAAGTTGAAAGAAAAAGATATTCATAGAGAAACTACAGTTGAATTGGATGAGATAATAAACTTTAATACAAAAGAAAAAGCGATCAATCATCAAAGTCAATTTAGATTGAAAGGGGGTTTAAAAGACGATGCTAAAGAAAAGGGAGCTAATCAGAAAAGTATGAATGACTCGAATATTGACACAGAACTAAAGAAAATCTATTTTACATCACCAGAAGAAATTACTAATGAGGCTGAAACACAGTCAGATGCTCATTCGCTATTAAAAAATGCCCTTTTTACACCTTCACCCGAAGAAACTAACAATCAAGAAGTGGTCCCAATTAAGGATAACTTATCTGAAAAGAAGCCTATTAAAACAGGACGTTCAGTTCAACTTACTTTTTTTGATCAAGAAAGATTAATTAGGGAATATAATTTGGGCGTTAGTAGGAGTTATGACCATGAACTAAGTAATAAAGAAGCGGACAGGAAGTATGAAACTCATATATTAAATAGTGATGAAACTAATGCATACGAAAATAATGATTCAAATGGAGTTTGTGAGAACCAGATGATATTCAATGAAAGTATTTTAGTTGATAAAGAAGATAATAAAGAAGATAATAAAGAAGAGTTTAAGGATAATGTAAGACCACAAGAATTATCTCAAGATAAACCAGTTTTGAGTCATAATACTAAGGATATCGCAAATCAACTTATACTAGAAAATTATTACACAAGTACGACTAGTAATAATAGCTTCAAAGATAATTTAAATAACAATGGAAATTTGAATAATAGTTTAAGTAATAAGAATACAAATAAAATAGAACCACCTAATAAATACGAAGTCAGTAAGAAAATAACAATCAAATGTACAGCAGTAAAATATCATTATAAGCCAAATACATTATTAAATAATAAACTTGTAAAAATGGAAGAAAGAGATGAAGAAATTAAACCTGAGGAGGTCCAAAAATATATAGTTAAAGAAAGACCAAAGAAAAATAAGTGTAAAATAAATGCACAAAGTAATATATACAGTAAAGATAGGTGGGAGTGCTTAAGTTGTACTTACTTAAATAATCCACGCTATAAGGCATGTGAAGGATGTGGAGGGCCAAAAAAAGATCATAAAGATAGAGTTGATGAGGTACTAAAGCGACAGATTAAAATAGCTATGAATATTAAAAGCAAAGCGCAGAAAAGAACATCTAGTAATATAGATCATACAGCTAGTAAAGAATCAAGTCAAAGTCATTCTAATAAGAATAAGATGACCAAGTTAATAAAAGAGAATGTTAATGATAACGGTAAGGCGCCTAACAATAAGCCTATTTATATAGCGTTTTCAAATTTAACACTGAATATGAGAAAGAAAGTGGATAAAACGATGGAGGAATTAAATACTGTCGGAATCCTAATTAAAGAAGTGAAAAAGGATCTAAGCTATGGTAAAATTAGTCATCTAATTGTAGATGGCACTCAGCATAATGGTAGACTGATTGCACAAAGAACGTTTAAATATTTACTATGTTTAATTCATAACGTAAATGTAGTAGATGTAAATTGGCTATTCGATAGTTTATTAGAGGAAAGGGTTATTGAGGAAATGGATTATTATACTTATGGTACTAAAGCATATGGACCGTTAATAAATAGTATTCAGCCCATGAAATCATTGAATAAACTTAATTTTTTTGATGGATATTCATTTGCTTTTGTAGGTAACTTCAAAAATGTTAGGCCAAGCAAAGAAGATTTAATTAAGTTAATCTCACTTTTGGATGGTAAAATAAGCTATGACTATGATGATTATAGTATTCTAATTCCATCCATAACTGAAGAGAAGAACTTGAACATAACAAAGTTTAAAAGTATGTTGAGTTTGAATGGAAGTTATAATATTTTACTACAAAATGATAAGGGAAAGAATATATTAAGTAATAACAATGATGATAATCATGGGAGTGAAGATGGTGAGTATAAAAATTTTGCATTAGTCAATAATTTTAGATTAATTCCTTTTCCAAATAAAAATCACGTGCTAAAAGTATATCCGAGTGATTCTAACATTGATGATCATTGTTCTGTTCCTTATTACTGGATATTGGATTGTATATCTGCAAGATGTGTTTTACCACTTTATTTAAAATAAAATGCAAATGAATAAATACTCTTTAATTAGGCATATTTAATAATTATCTTTATTAATCCCAGTATTTAATGGACCCATCCCAGGACCAAGTAACGACCTTTGAGGTTTCATGTGGGTGCCATTCACAACCAATAAGTACCGATTTATGACATTTCATTTTTCTTCAAATAAAATTAATGAATCAAAATAAATAGCGTAATACAATACTAAACTTACTTTAAAACCTTTGTAGTCTTCCAATCCCAAAACCAAAGGGAGCCATCAGCATCCCCTGAAATTAAAAATCTCCCATCAGGAGAAAAGTTAGGTTGACATGCATACCCAGCCACAACGTGGCCTGTAAAGCGTTTTTTATTGTTTTGAGAGAATCTACCTTTAGCTCCATAAATCAATATTTGATTGTCTAAAGATTGACAGGCCACATATTTTTTGCTTGGATGCAAACTTACACTTGGCATTGAGTGCATATGAGGTTCAGCTACATATTTGATCACTACGGGTATATCATTTTCCCATACACGTAAAGTTTTATCGTCTGAGGTAGACATGAATCTTTTATTATCATCTACAAAGGTAATGCTGTTAATGGCTCCTAAATGCTGGTCGTATTCCTGTTTGATGTTGCCGCTATTTATGTCGAACTAGAAAAGTGAGTAAATAATACAATATAATAATAAATAGTAATTTTGTTTACCTGTATGATTTTTTTATCTGAAAACCCAGCCATGATTATATTTTGTCGATTTGGGTCTGGCATAAATTTAGCTGTATATGGGATCTTTCCGGTGGTAATAGTACGTATACATTGGCCTAACAATAGATGAATAAATGTATAAAAACACTTTACTAAATGATTTTACCAGTTTCAGTATCCCAAATCTTAATAAATCGATCATAGGAGCATGAAATAAACCTTGAACCATCACTACTAAAATTAACTTCACGTATCGTTTTATTGTGCCCAATATATGATCGCAACAATTCACGTTCATGATAAACATCCCATAACTAAATATAAATTATTAACTATTTAAAATGTTGTTTAAAATTAGACCTACTTTAACTTTAGAATCCATACCACAAGACAATAATAAATGTCCTGAGCCTGGAAACAACCTAGCACAGGATGTTCCTTTAGCATGACCTTCCCAAGTATGTATCAATTTCTTTGGTAAGAAATTTTGTACTGAGCCAGGCTCAGCATGTAAATCAACATCTAAATCAAGCGGTATGTGCATGTATGTTCTTCCAAGATAATCACGCTCTTCAGTACCTTTAAAATTATGTTACCATTATAATTCTATCTTTAATAAAAAAAATTATTACCATGGAATATACTTGATTCCATACCCTCTGCCAATTCCCTAACTTTTTTCTTTTTCTTTTCTTCTTCTTCTTCAGAAAGGGCTTCTTTAGTTAAATCCTATTAAAAGTTATAGAGTATTCTATAAAATCAATATTATATCCATTACCTCTAAACTAGCCTCTGGCGGCTCGTCAGTTTTATCTTCTTGGTACCCAGCCCAAGGTCCAAGATAAGCATTTTCCCCTTCTAATACCGCCACATCTCCTTTAGATTTTCTTTTACTTTTAATTTCTTTGCGTATCTTTTTAGGCATCTCAAGGCCAACATCAATACCTTTAATAAATTATTTTAATGAACTTTGTCTCTAATTTGAATATTTCAGTTAATACCATTATAATGATTGAATTTTTCTACATCTCCAACATATCCAGTGCCGTCCATACCACGTCCTAAGTTTCCCTTATCATCTAAAGTATTAATACTGGGATCCTTTGCAAATCCTCTGGATAGGAAATTATGATTTTGAGCCATGAAATGGTAATCCGAATAAGATTGAGGCTCAAGGTGACCTGTAGAAAATTAAAGCCAAGTCATCAAAAATGGTCAATTAAATTTACCATAAACTCCCTGTTTTGCTAATAATTGCTGCGCTTTTTCACTTGGATGATTGGATAAATCTTCCTGTTTTGGCATGTGCTCATAAGGAATATTGATTTCCATGATTGATCTGGTGGCTAACCCACCCACTTTTTTTGCACTATTTTTATCTTCTTTAATGTAATTTTTATATATGTCTTGTTTCTACAAATAAGGTTATCTCATAAGAAAAAACTGATGAAAATGACCTCTTACCTCTATTTCAACCTCTGGCGCTGTTTGTACTTTATATTTGATTACTTTATCAGCTAGAGGGAGTGCTGTGGTTTCTTCCCCTTCACTACTGCTATTATATTTGGTCAAATCCATTTTTTTGAGTTGAAAGATGGGCAATATCTAAAGGAATAAAATTTCCATGATTTAGTCAAATTCTTTTATGGCCAATGAAAAGAATAAATAGAAATTATTAAAAATTTAAAGAATGCTTTTTAATTATCAAAATGGCAGTATTAAATGGAATAGATAGTCAAGGAGAACAATTACTAATCAAGTTTAAAAGATGGTTGAAGCTTAATAGAATTTGGTATGATGAAGAAAAAATAGAAATCAAAGTTAACTGTACCAGAGAGTTAAAGAATAATAGTAGAAATGGTATTAAAAATGACCAAACACCTACTTCAGGACATGACTTTGGTGTCCTTGCTAAACAGGATATTGACGAAGATGAGATAAGTAAGAATCTTTTATTAAAAATATTCTAAAAATAACAATATTTTTTAGTTTGCACGATACCTAAAGAATCCATATTATCACATAGAACTTGTGGTATTGCCAATGTCTTTGAAGACGAAGAGATGTTTGACAAGACTGCTTTGGTTATTGCACTTATGTATGAATTAAGTATTCAAGAAAGGTCACCATGGTATGACTATTTCAATATAATGCAAAAGTTTGAAAGTGTACCTACACTTTGGGAGCAAAGTGACTTGGTAAAGTTAAATGGTACTCAGATTGGAAGTATTGTAAATGAATATAAAGTAAGTAGCTTTAAATAATAATATATATTGAGTTTCATTGATCGTTTTTAGACAGGGCTTACTGAAAATTACAACACAATCATTCTCCCTCTAGTTCAGAAATACCCTGCTATTTTTGACAAATCATTTTTTACTCTAAGCTCGTATCTTAATGCTATCACTTTAGTCAACTCTAGAGCTTTCGCAGTTGATGAATACCATGGTGAAGCTATGGTTCCATTAGCTGATTTGTAAGACTAACAGTATATGATATTGCTTAATTTATTAACTTTAGCTAGGTTCAATCATAAGTCAAGAGCTGAAAACATACATTTAGAGTCGGACTCAGTATGTGAAGAATGTGGAGCCATCGAAGATTGTGTTCACTCAGTTGAAGAAGAAGGATTAGACGAAGAGGAAATAGAAGGAGAAGAATGCTCCAAATCAAATAATAGTGATACAGATTCAGTTGTTGAATTAATTGATGAAGAAGAAACTGAGCCCAGTGGCATCAAAAGTGAACTTAATGAAGAAGAATGCTACGAGTTAGATAAAGATTATGATAAAGATAATCAGATACAGTTAAGAGTAGTGTTAAAGTGTAAAAAAGATAAAGAAATATTCAATACTTATGGTATACTTAATAACTCGGAGTTGTTAGAAAGATATGGGTTTGCAGACTTGGATAACCCGGATGAAGATATTATATTTAATACTAAATATGTAATTGAGGAGTTTTTGAGTAAGGATGAAATAAATGATAGTGAGCTACTAAACAAGGTAGAATTTTTTAATAGACTTGCTCAGGCTTTTTATGAAGAGGAAGGAGAAGATGAAATCGAGGGTGAAGAAGAAGAGGAAGAAGGCAATGATCATGACGATGGAGGCGAAGGCGAAGAAAGTGATAATGAAGATGAACAAGAAATAGATGAAAGTGAAATAGAAGGTGAAATTGTAGACGATGAAGAAGAAGAAGAAGAAGAAGAAGAAGAGATGCTTAATTTAGCGGATTTGCGAATTTTAAGTGAAGGGCAAATAAGCTTTAACTTCTTTAATCTACTTTATGTTTTACATCTTCCTGAAGCAAAAATAGCACAGCTTATGACTAAATTTGATAAGGAAGAAGGAATAAACGAATTAAAGGAATTTATGAGTGAGAAGTATGAACAATGGAGTGATCTATTGAGTGTAGAACAAAAAAATAAAAAACATAAAACCAGCCACCATAAGAAAGCGAATGAGATCTATGTTAAAATTGGAAACGTGTTAAGGAGATTGATAAACCATCGACTTAGTTTGTTTTCTCCAATAACTTCAATTGAAATGGATAGAAAGGAATTACTTAATGTTAAATCGCGTAATCATAGATTTGCACTTATATGTAGAATCTCAGAGAAGAATCTGTTGCTTAAGGCACTTGTTACGCTACCTCTTTAAGTCATAGAATCATATAGATAAAAATAAAATAAAATAGAATATAAATTAAAAGTATTTTTATTTAAAATTAAGCTCTTGAATGCAGTACATCTTTTAAGTGAGAACGAGTATCATTGACTTTGTTTTCTAAAAACTTGGCTTTCTTTTTTAAAGCTTGTAAAAGTTCTTGATTTTTTGCAGTGGTATCTACATTTTCTTTCTCAATCTGCTGTACAGGGGTGAATACAAACCTTAATAAAAGGTTAATAAAGTAAAAAAATTAAGGATTTAGTTCTAATTACATTTTTCCAACTGATTTAAAGGTACGCTCTACATTATCAAACTCTTTAATCTGACTTAAAATTAGTTGATTGCTCTTGACTTCTCTTTCAATTGTAGCTATCTGTTGATGAATGACATTTAAATTTCTTTCATCTTCGATTAGTTTATTTTGAATGCTAAGAAATAGCTAGGTCGATTAGTTTTGTTACTATATATATAGTTTGTTGTCTACCTGTTGTGCTTGGCCTTCACTCATTTCGTAACAAGAAAACTCGAAATTCTCTTTTACCTTTAACAACCAATAATGCAAACCAGCAAAAGTTCAAACTTTGCAATTCAAGCTGAGGAATCTGACTTGATTAAGTAATTTGGAGCATTCTTAGATTTGATCATAATTTTAGTTTTCACCTCATAAAAAAGCCACAGGATAAAACTAAACTTTTTATTTTTAACTTTTTTAATTTAGCTTTTAATTAAAATGTCAAATTATATCCTTTTTTTACCATACTTATAATAACAACTAATATTATATCCCTTAACTTTAAACATACATGATTATCTTTTCAAGTATATTATTATAGGTGATACTGGTAAGCGTTTTTTCTTTAATTTATTTTACATTTATAAATCTGTTTTTAGGCGTTGGGAAGGTTGATAAATTTTTTCCATTTTTATTTATATTAAACAACTTTTAGTCATGCTTATTATTACAATTCACCGACAAGCGTTTTTTACCAGCCCACGACTTGACCATTGGGTAATAATAACTAAAATTATAAATATATGATTATAATATCTTTAGTGTTGAGTTTGGTGCTAGATTCGTCAATGTATTTTATTATTATTTAAGTTAGTTATTTCTAACTTTATGAATAGGTAGAAGATAAAAAAATAAAGTTACAGATTTGGGATACAGTATAACAATTTAAAACTATTTAAAGTTTGTTTTTATTAACTAAATTAAGGCGGGCCAAGAATCTTTTAGAAGTATCACCCGTAGTTATTACCGTGGTGCTGCTGGTGCTTTACTAGTTTATGATATTACTAGGTATACCTATATTTATACTATTAAAATAAAATATTGATATGCTGGTACATAGAAGAGAGACGTTCCAACATATTAGCACTTGGCTAGATGATGCCAGAGAGCATTCAAGTCAAAACACAACCATAATGTTAATTGGTAATAAGAGCGATTTAGAAGCTAGACGTGAAGTGTCACGTGAAGAAGGTGAAAAGTTCGCCCAAGATAATGGATTGTACTTCATGGAAACATCAGCAAAAACGTCTGATAATGTTGAAAAAGTAAAGAAATTTAAAACCATAGAAATTGAGCTAACTCGATAATAGGCATTTTTAAATACAGCAGAGAACATTTTTAATAAAATTCAACAGGGAATCCTTGATATCAATCATGAAGTAAGCCATTTTTAAATTTATCTTAATTATTAACTCTTTTAGTCGGCTGGTATTAAAGTTGGCCAACCTAATGGACCTTATCGCTCACTCCCAATTAACCCCTCTTCATCAAATAATGGATGCTGCTAGATTTCTCAATATTTCAATAACTACAATTTTGTTATAAATCAAATAATTATTTTATTAGCTATTAACTAATTTCATATTACGAGTTTGTTTAATTAAGTTTGTATAGTAATTTTCAGTCATTGAGGGTTTATTAATTTATTTTTTTGAACCTATTAATGGAATGATTTATTGTGAATTATAATATAGCTTGTATTTTATAAAAGTATAATATGCATATTAGTATGTGTAACCGTTTTATTTCTTTGGGTTTTTACTTTAAATTGTAATATTTTCTATGATAAAAGTAATTGATCAAAACAAAAAAAATGCAATTAAAAAAGAGAGTCTATCTACTAATATACTTAATCAAAATAAATAAAGCTGCCAAAGTTACAACTTGTTTTTCATAAAGTAAAATAAGTTCTAGAAAGTAACTCCTAGTCAAATAAAATGAGAGGATTAAAGACAGAAATTGTTAGTTCCACAGAAGTAATTATTTATTCAATTTATACTACTGTGATTAAAATATAATAGTTCCATTTATAAGATATATATTGTTGCTGCTCTTCAATTTTTATCTTCCCCAAGGTAAATAAACATAAAAGAGAACTAAAAATGCATCACTATGTATGTTTTTCAAATATTTTAAGGATTTACTTCTCTTTTACTTTAATTTATTTCCTCACTCCTTTGCAATAATATTTATTTATTGCTGATTATAAAGTTTAATCGTACTTTTAAATGTAAATGATAACCGATTGATTCTTTAAAGTGTAAAACAAAATACTTACGTTTCTTACAAAACATTATCCATTTTTGTAATAATATTTTGAATAAAGACATATGATAATGCGACTATAGGTTGGATTTGATTAAAAATATATAGCTATCCTATTTATAGAATTAATAATTTGATTTACAAAACTGGCACCATCAAAAACCTTTCATAGTTTATTTGTTAGGTTTGGTAAGACCCTGATTTATCATTTAGAGGAGAATTGTCCAAGACTTAGATGTGACAATATGGTGATGTTTTTTTGATTTTATTGCTTTTCCGTTTTTTAAGCGCTATTTGAGTGCAAAGATTGTTAGTAAAATTCTTAAACAATAAAATACATCACCATATATAATTTAGTTCCTATAAGGTAATTATGATTAATATAAAACTACTCTTTATTTCAAAATTTTAGAGAACTAGTCCTTTAGTAACAACTTTGCTTTAAAATGCCACTAAAGTTTAATTAACTAATATATTACTAGAAGAAACATTTGAGCTACTTGATTACTGCTTTGTAAGAAAAGAAACCAAACAACTCAAGCTAATGATAGAACTGAAATATACAAGTGTTACCAAGAAAACTCATCAAAGGAAATGGATTATTGATGAGACATTTGAATATATACGACACTAATAGGGCTATTGAACTTTTCAATTGTTGTTCAAATGTCAGATCTATGTTTTTCAGAAATCGCAAAGATCATAATTTTAATAAATATTGTCAATATTGTCATCTTTATGTAAATATTAAGTTACCAGGATTGAAGCAAATGAAAATAAACGCTTTTAATTATAGTCAAGTATCTAAACTATTTGGCACTTATTTATACCAAGTCAAAAAGTATTTGAACATGAGATGCATGATATAGCGATTGAAGATATTATTAAACTTTTGATTCAAAAAAATTGAAATCACTTAAACCAAATCGCCTGTAGAGGTTTAAAACTTAATGATCTTGATGTTATCAAAGCGAATTTTATTAAGTTAAAAACAGTCTATTTGAGTGGATTTCGGTATGAAGACTTTACAAAAATTAATTGCAATATAAATTTTATTCCCAATATAAAACTAGAAATCGATGGACCTTTTGATGATAATATTAAATGCTCTGGTAACTTAAAGAAATATAAAAGTACAAAATTGAGGAATTATCATAGCTATTTATTTGAAAATAACAAGAACTACAATTTAAACTTACTTAAAGACATTGGTATCATTTTCTTAGATTATTTTGGAATACAAGATCCTATTGATGAAGAATTTTTAAAAGTATTGACTGTAAAGGAAATAAATTATTTTAATTTAATAGATAAGCTATCAGATTCAATTTCTTTAACGCCTAGCATTAAAGTATTTCACTTAGGCAAAAAATTGAAGCTTAGTATTAAGAAGATATTTGGTAAATCTTTTACAAACGATACTAATATTCAAAAATATAAGCTTGACTCACTTCAATGTAGATATATAAATCATATCAAAGTCAGTTCCTTTAGCACTTTATACAAATATTTACTTTCCTTTTTATTTCTTTTTCCGAATCTCCAAACATTTATTGTTAAGGATTATAAGCTGACTAAAAATGATGCGTAAATTGACTATACATTTACTACCTTTTTACTATTTATTGGGCCTTTTCTATTAGATGCAAGGCTTAGTTTCTACAACTTATTCGATAGGATCCTAATATTAAATGGGATAAAGTTGCAACAAACTACTACTAATTACTTAAATACCATTAGATCTAAAATCACTCTTTAAATTATACTTGAGGATGTTTTTTGTCTTTATTACTTTTTTCATTTTTAAGCGCTATTTAAGTAGAAAGATTGTTAGCAAAATTCTTAAACGAAAAAATACATTCCCATTTATTAAAATGTCAATTTTATTTACTACTCAAACCATGATAAATGGCATTTATAAATTATTTTTATTGAGAGCAAGACGTTAAATTATAAACAGTTACAATAAATATAATAAAAGACACATTAACATAAAATGTAATATGAACTCTCTATAAATATTAAATAGAAAAATTCCGTTTTAACATACGTCGTTATTGGTGATAGCATCAGTTATGTGATTTCTTCAGTTATCATGGCATTATTATTTAATATTATAACTCTTTTATTAAACAAAATGAAATATAATAGAAACATTTAATATATGGCTACAAAACAACGCTAATAATAAACTATTTAACTAAAATAAATAAATGTCAAAAACTGTTATTATTTTAAAAGATAATGAAATTTTACCAATAGTTGGGTTTGGCATAATAATTTTTAGTTTCTTTTTTTAACCAACTATCAAAAAATCCTTCTTTTATCATACTATAAGTAGTCGTAATACTCCAAACTTTTATTTATTCTTAAAGCTATATATTGAAACATTAATGGTATTCCTTTAAAGCGTGTTATAATTTAAATAACTAAACAATATCAAGATAAAGGAGAGTGTATTTTTTGATATTATTCATTTGTCTATTGTTCAAGTGCTATTGAATGGAAAAATGTAAATAGAATTTATCAACAAAGAAGACATATAGAAACATCTAAAAATGTATTTTGACTTGTATTTTCAAGTTGTTTGATCCTCAATTCACTTTAATAAAGCCTTCTAATTTTAAGGTTTAAAGCTTTTTTTCAGTTAATAGTCGACAAATGAAAGACAAAAAAAGACAATCAAGGTAAAGGAACAAAATTTTAGGATACAACGGGTTTAATTCTTTTCAATAATAGAAATATTCGTATCATAATTACAATGAAGGCTTAAATCTTTATGAAAATAAATTTAAAAATTTGTGACAATCGGAAAAATGAAATTTATAAAAATGTGCAATTTCAAGGAAAAGCTATAGCTAATTTAATTGGCTTATTTTAGTAGTACTAAACATTATTTTCATCACTATGAGATTCCAATTTCAATTAAGATGAGTTCATTTAAAAAGAAAACAAGCAAGGTGACAGTAAGTTTACCTGGTGGGACAAAATTAAGCAGTTATCAAAGTAGCTTATTATTGACGAGTTATGGTATGAATAGTTTGGATTCTCTTTTAGGTGGTGGTATACCAATTGGCACTATCACATTATTATTAAGTGATAGATATACAGATTATTCGAATATTGCTCTAAGTTATTTTTTATCTTCTGGAATTATTTTAAACCATAAAATCTGTTTGATTTCTTTTGATCATGAACCCCAAGCTATTGTTAATAAATTACCTGGTGTCTATGAGTTGCCTATTGTCAAAGAAAAAGTGGTTAAGAAAGAAGCTAAAGAGGACTTAACGATTGCTTGGAGATACAAAGATTTACCAAACTTAAAACAAAAATCAGAAGGTAGTAAATTTAACCTATTAATAAAACAAATTAAAAAATTCAAATTTATAGAAGATCAAGATAAAGACATAAAATATTGTCCAACTTTAGATTTAACGACTCACTTAAATAAAGAAGCTATAGAAAAAAATGTGCCAATCCTGATTGATGCAACCAATGACGACATTGATTTCGCAGCTATATTTTCAAAGATTGAAGAGCTGATTTCAAATGAATTTAGGTAATGACTAATATTCTCTTATTTGTAAAAATAATAACAAATGAAACAAAAGCTCAAAGATTGAAGGAATACCATTATCATCACGCAGAATACTTCGAATTGCAATTTATTTGATCGGCTCACCTTTAGGCTGCATTACAAAATTTGAAGTAACTTAATTAGTTTAATACGAGCAATATATATTAATATTATAAACAGGATATATATAGATTTATTTATATGGTAAAAGGATTATTGAGATATTCATTTAGTGTAATGATGTTAAGTTTCCCACCTTATTTATTTGAAGAGGATCAAATTTTGGCAATTCAATCTATTTGTGATACAGCATTAGAATTTAAATCATTTGCAGGTAATTATAATGTATAATATAAATATGATATAAATAGTAAATAATTAAAAATAGATAGAGAAAATAAAAAAGCAAGTAATGAAGAATATCAAGGATTGTTTTTTATCCACAAGTTCCCAAGATTAAATTCATTTACTTCTCTTGGATTAAAATTTCAACAAAAAAGTGAAAATAACTTGGGCTTTAAATTAAAGAGAAAAAAATTGTTAATTGAAACCTATCATCTCCCTATTGAAGGTGGCGTGTCCGAAAGGAGAGTAGAACCTAAAGATAACGATAAAGATCAAGCTGGTCCTAGAAGAATTACTTCGAATAAGGCTCCCCCTCCATCGAAAAAAGATCCTTTAGAATTTTAAATAGAACTATAGTAGAGAGCTGGTATACTAAATAAAAATTATTGTCCAACTATTTATAGAATGTAATCAATTGTTTTTGACTAATAGCCCAGATTTAGTTGTATTTTAGCATCAAAATGAATAAAAAGTTTAAAAGATAATATTGATTTTTCTAAATTTTATTGTAATGATAGTGTAAACAAAGTAGTGAATATAAACCACTATACTTTTTATTCTGAAGTGTAGTATACCATTCGATAAAGAAATGAAATATATGTATATGATAGGCTTGAAGCGTAATATAATAAAAACTTACTAAAAATAGGAAATCACTTTTAAATTTGGAATGATTGGTGGATGGGAAAAAGCTTACCTTTAAAATCGAAAAGTTTTAAATCAAATACTTCTTTCTTTTTAAAAAAGTAAAATGCCTTTGTATAATAATCGTCAGTTTTTAAGGCAGCCAAGATATGTTAATTTAAGTAAAAAAGAAATTCAAGAATTGAAAAATGTTCCTTTCTTTTTTAATAAATTAACAGGGGAAATATTTGATAATTACAGGTAATAACAACTTTTATAATAATATTGGGTTCTAATATAATACAAAACTATTAGAGATTATAGCTATAAATGGAATTTATATAGTGCTAATATTTGGGAATGTGAATTAACTGGAAAAGATAACCTTAAGTATGAAGAAGCTTTACTCAATGAGAAATACGTAGAGGAACTTGTTATTAGAAGGCTCGGTTTAGAATTGCGTCAGGAAATTTTAAAGCTTATTGACAATAAAACATATTTAGGTAATCATTATTGTAATTTTACTATTAGCATATGTTTATTGAAAAAATAAAAGATTCAAAAGAAAAAAGTCAACTTCAAGAAAAAGTGGCCATACAATTGGCCAAAACTTTTTTTAAAAATGAATTGGTACTTTTTCGTCCCAAAGATAAAACATTGTAAGAAAAAATTATTATTTATTATCCTTGTTTTAAATTAACTTTTTAAATTTAGTTTTATTCCTGGTTACATTATCGAAAAAACAGGAGAAAAGGAAAAAAATGAAGAAATTATTAATTACAAAATAAGGATAATGGGAGGAAACGAAAATTCAATAGTTGAAGTCGGATCAAATAGAATAATGTAATTTACACAATACTAATATCATTTATGCTGATTTTTTAGCCATCATGGTGAATTAGGGAATATTAAAAAGATGAGGCTAAAATTATTGGTTTTAAAATGGCTAAAGAAGACGAAAGAAAGTAACAGTCATAAATTGCTAAAAGTAAGCCTAAATTATAAATGACAGAGAAAAATTAAATATTCTCAATTTATTACATTATGATACTAAGAAATATGAAAAGTTTGGAATTCCTACTCAAAACAACATAGTTATTGAAATACCGTATACAGCGAAAGAAGAAAGGGTAAATTCATTTAAAAATGTTTATTTATTCATTCACTCTTTTAGAATATTCTAAATCAAAATGGAAAAAGAGAAATAGAAAATGGTGAAGGGATTCAAAACTTGATTAATAAGTATAATGTTGAAGAAAAAATAAATGAAGCTTATAACTATGTTTTGACGCATCAAATAATATTGAATGATAATGGAGATAGGAAAATAAAAAATCGAGCAATTAACAAAATAATAGAAGGCTATAACACTCAAGTTGAAAATTGTAAGAAGGAAAAAGAAAAGAATGAATTGAAATCTCAACTACTTAACAATATGAATGCTATTAATAATAAGACTAAAATTGATGATATTAAAGTTGTCATCGACTTAACTACAAATGAAGAAGTAAAAGGTAGTTAAATTATATTTAAATATTATGATGTAAAATGTACTTATATTTTTTAGAAAAGCTGGTATATGTTAGATACCCTATCGAGGACTTAGACATTGATCACAAACTTATTAATCATCCTCGTCCTTTGATCACATCTTTCAAAATATCTAATGATATTGATTTTGCTGATATATTTTTAATTTGGTCATTTATTTCAACTTTCAAGTAAATCGATATAGTTTTATTAATTAGATAGCGAACTAATAATGTAAAAGTAATTTATTAGACATACCAATAATACCATTAATAGATATAGAGCAAAGATTAAGTGAAGTAACCAAAGACGACATTGTTCAGCCAAGAAATGGGAGAGGGATTTCAAGATATTTTAATTCTACTACTAATAAATTTCCATATGAGAGATTAATTAGTAAATTGTTGGAATGTATGTTAATTGAAAGCGATGAACTAATTGAGTTATGGATACCAGAAGGTATAAATGATGTTACAGACCCTAATAATAAATTATCTTTAAAAGATATCGGTGATTGGCGTAATGCTAGAGCCCCAATTGCATCAAATGAATGGGCTTGTGTTTTAACAGGAGCAATATTTGAAGTAAGTGTTTTCATTATTCTAAGTTGATTTTTTAAATCTCTATTAGCTATATTGTAAAGAAACACTACCATTTGGAAAAGAATATATCAATGAAATTGTAGCAATTAAAAAAAAACATTTGAAAGAAATTGAAGCCAAAGAAAAGCATGATATTAAAAATAAGAAAAGTAAGAAAGATAAAAATGAAGATACATCCTCATTGTCATCACTCACTAGCATAGAAGCTGATGGAATAGGGGACGAAGTTTTAATTCAAAGTAGAAAAAAAATTATGGAGCCCAAAATTAAAGAGTATGTCTTCGGACTAGGATTAAAGCATAAAGTTCAGTTAATAAAATTTTTAATTGAAAGTGCAATTGGAACTACAAAGTTTAGGTAAAAGGATTTTGATGGTTAATACAATAGAACGCTAATGACAAACCTTTAGAGAATATCATGAAGGTTGTATAGATGAAATAAGTAGTGATAGAAAAGAAAAGATAGAACTTCAAAAAGTCATGAAACAGCATGAAGAAGAAATTAAAGCATTAGAAGTGATAATAAAGAATAAGGAAAAAAATTACTCTAATTTGTACGATTCTGATAACGATTCCTCCTCAAAAGATGATGATTCTAAAAAAAGTTTCCCAAACAAAAGGAAGGAAGCACAAAAGATAAAATTAGATATCCAAAAAGAGGAAAATAAATTATCAAAGCTGAAATCAGCTTTTATCAAAGAAGAAAAAAGAGTAAGAAATTATATAATTGATATACTTATTTTTAATTGACATATTTTAAGATTGAAACACTTAACAACAATATGAGAAAAAAGAAGAGTAAATTAAGGTATTTACCGATTGGAGAAGATCGATTTTTTAATAAATATTATCTAATCAGCAATCATTTATTTGGAAAAACAGAAGAAAATGAAAAAGTCAAAATTGTTGTAGAAAGAACTTTTAATAACAAAACCCTTAATTCAATAACTGGTAAACATCTAAATAAATATCGCGAAAAGATTGAAGGTGGGGTTAACTGGGGGTTTTATTCTACGGAAAGCGAAGTAAGTTTATTGCTTTTTACACTTATCTTTTTAATTTGCTTTAATTTAGTTAAATGAGCTTATCGATTGGTGTACAATTAAAGGATTGAGAGAGAAGAATCTTAAAGATGCATTACTTTCAGTTAAGAATCAGTATTACGAGTAAATAAAAATATATAATTAACTTCACAATTAGAATGAAACTAAAATCGATTATTATTTTTTCTATTATACTTTTTGTGATTTTGATAGAAGTCAAGAAAAAATTTGAAATGCTATGTGTCTTTTAAGGTGACTATCATTTTCACGTCTAAAAATAAAAACGCCTTTTTTTAATTGAAAGTTAAACACTTTTAGTACCAACAGCAACAAAAACATCAATATATGTATGTTCCAACCTTTTTATTAATCCATCTTTACGCTTATTCGCTTGTATTAATCATATTTTAGTTGTTATTAATAAATTTTATACTCCAACTTTAAACTAAAAAAAGTCATGAAAATCACAATACTTAAATTTTATATACAAAAGCTTATATTATTTATACTCTTATAAAAAAGCAAAAATTGATAGCTAATTATGAGTATAAGATATAAAGCATAAGAATCCAATTATAATTCAAATATAAAGAAAAAATCCTGGATCAGCTTAGTGGATATAAATCATATCTAATATAAGCACCACAATTAAAATATATTAATATTAAATAAACTATTTTTGAATTTTTATCATTGTTTATTTTAATTATAGCTAATATTTGAGGATGTATTTCTATGTTTAAGAATTTTGCTAATAATTTTTCCTCTCAAATAGCACTTAAAAGATGGAAAGAATAATGAAGCCAAAAAAAACACCCTCATTTTGTGATGTTATAAAATAAAGCTTGTAATTGATCAATATATTTTATGGATTATTTTGTTCATATCATTTATATCTATTAAGAGCATACAATAACTAAAGTAAAGCATTGTATTTTCATACTTTTCTAAGAATAGACTTTTCAAAATTCCTATTCATACTCATATTCATATTCTCAATAATTTTTCATAAATAGGCAGCTCCATTACTTTATATATGTCATTGTTACCTCTTTATATGAAGGATTATATCTTGAACATATTACTCCTCTATTTTAAATCGAAACTATTCTACATTTTTATATAAGATTTAGTTTTTGTATTTTTATATTTCAAGAGCAATACTTTGTATCTGAATAGATTTTACTTCAATTTGAAAGTGTTACAAAAATATTATTTATAAATGGATAGCCAAATACAGATTTTATCACTTGTATTATCACTTAGTTTGTTTCTACAATAGCATAAAAGATTCACCCTATATTCTGGCATTTATTGCAAAGTTTTTCGGTAGCTTGTTTTAACGTTTTATTCTTCAAATCAAAGCTTGATTAGTAAGAATTTATTTTAGTAACATGAGCATTTACTCTAAAAGAAGTCAAAAAAGTTTAAATCTGTTTCCCTGTTGTTGGGATTTTCATCTATAGAGTTGTTATCTTTAATATCTAACTTTCTATCTAAGATTAAGATCCACTACTTTGAGTTTCCTAAATATATTTTTAGAATAAGACGATATTGTCAATAAAAATAATAGTTAATAATATTTATTTTATTTACAAAATATTAAAGATTTTAAATATCTTAACTTATAAAATTAGAAAAATAAAATTTTTATTAAAAAGAAATATCATTGATATTAAAAAAGGGTTAGGAAATTAAATATCTTAACTTAGTATTAATTAGTTCTTTAAATCTTGGGTTTCTTGTGAAGCTTCTTTAGCAGCTTCTTCTTCTTCTTTTGATATGTACCAGAATTTAGCCATGAGAACAAAAATAATAAAGAAGAAAGTAGAAACGGCAATGTACACCCACATTTTAGTAGTACCTGCGAGATTTTCCATACCAATTTCTAATCCAAGTACACAATAATTACCAATAGCTGAAGTAAGTAAGAAAATAGAAGAGGAAGAAGACTTCATCTGTCTACCTACTTGGGTATAAGCAAATTGAAGGCCAATTGGAGATACCATAGCCTCACCTAATGATAAAAGGATATATTGAGGAAGTTGAATAGTACCATTAGTACATTGGTCGCATGATACAACTTTATTTCCATCCATAATTTGAGATCCAGAATTAGCTTCGACATAATATTGGAGACAAGTGGATAATATAAAAGTAAGGATCATAACAAACCAACCCCAGACCATACGAGTTAAAAGTGGCATTCTAATTCCTCTTTTTTCTAAGAATGGATAAACATAGTAGGACAACAATGGGACGAAAACAATAATTAAGATAGAGTTAATGTTTGAAGAAGCTTCAGTTGGCAATGGAATAAACCATAAGAATTTTTGGTTCATCATGTCGTAATTGTTTTGCCATTCAGTAGTATTTTGATCATATAATAACCAGAAAAAGGAGATAGGTAAGATCATAGCAGATACTTTTCCGAATAATCTAGTTTCTTCGACCATTTCAGCACCATAAAGGTCGGCTGAGAAATTTAACCAATGACCCTTACTTCTTCTTTCTTCAGCAGATGCAGCGTAATAACGTCTTCCTGCAGTTACTGCAGTTTTGAGGGCAACCCAAGGCATGAATCTACCTGTTGGTGGAACAATACGATAATAACGGAAACCAAAAATAAATAATGCTAAGGCGACAGCGAAAGCAATGGTTGGGATACCAAAAGCAAGGAAATAACATTCTGCACCAAAGCATTTAACATATTCTTTTAAGTAAGGTGTAAGATATTGAGCAATTAAAGCACCAATATTAATAGCAACATAAAAGAGACTAAAGAATTTATCAAGTAAAACTGTTTGAGTTGGTAAAAACTGATCGCCACCGTGAGAAGATACACATGGTTTGATACCACCTGAACCAATAGCAATGAATATAGCAGGTACAATATAGGACCAATATGGTAATTTACCATGCTCAGCAATAAGATCATTAATTGACAAAACAGACATTAACACATTTCCTGCTAAATAAAGGAAAGACATATAAACAATAGTATGATATTTTCCTAAGAAAGAATCAGACATAGCAGCACCAACAAGAGGGAAAAGATACACTAAAGCATTAAATAAAGAGGCTTGAGCTTTAGCGTAAGAAGGAGTATAACCGTAAACAGTTTGTAAATATTTGTTTAATAAATTTTTAATACCATAATAACAGAAACGTTCACACAATTCATTTGGTACAATAAAATAGACAGCTTTTGGAAATTTATCATGGTTAGCTTGGAGTTTGGCATCTAACTCGGCATTGATAATACGTTCTTGCTCTAATAATTCTAATTCTCTTTCAGTTAATGAAAGTTCAGCACCTACTTTTTCACTCATTTTTTTGTTTTTTATTTAGTGTCCCTTCACAGTCATTTTATACTAAATTCAAGCTAGTTTAGAAGCAAAGTATAAATTGCCTATTTCTATTTGAATTAATATGTAGAGTGCCTTAGATTAACTATAAATAGAGATAGCATGTCAAAGTGGATAAGAAATGATAAAATGTGACCAGGAAATTAATTATTAAAACATTCAATCTGTTTTTTAAAATGTGACTGAAAAACCTATTTATTCTTAACTACAGAATATTGCACTGCAGCAAAATTAGAACATAGTACTTATTAGCTAAGATAGTACAAACTTGAATTATAATTAAATAGATAAGAGAATTCTGAATAAACTTTATATTGAGTTAATATTTAAAATCATAACAAAAACCAAATTGAAAATTGAAGAATATTAAAATAAAATATACAGATAGGTGGTAGTATGAATATTTAATCTTATTCTAAAAGACCCTTAACGATTAGAAAACCCTTAAAAATAGTAAATCTAAGTTTAAAAAACAGATTCAAAATTTACCAGGTTTGCCATTATTTTTGTCAAACGACTTCTCACCTGATTATTCACTTGATTTGTCTATCTGCTTATTTTACCACAAATTGACTTTATTCCTAAATTAAGATTCTTTAATTCTGTTTAACATTTTTACTTGATTTGACTCATTTGAAAATTCAAGCATAAAAGTTATAACATGATTTTTTATTTATTTCAATTTTTTTTATTCATTTAATTTTATATTATTTTTATTAAATATATATATATTAGGGCTTCAAATTTAAAGAAGTTGTAGTATTATGCATATGCTCTGCTAACTAGCTTCAATAAGTTGACTAACTAAATGAAAGATATAAAAGTCAATATTGTATTTTTGAGCATTTGCTGATATGTCTTTTTATTTTAATATCTATCTATTATTTCTAATCTTTTACTCAATGAGAACTATCAATTAAATGAAATCAAAAAAGATATTCTCATATCACTTCATTAGCTATAGCATAAAAAGATTATCACTTAATCTAATGCTATAAATTCATCAAAGTATATAATAATAACATAATAAATTCATAGCCTAATAATGCAGTAATATCAATATGATATATTGGTAAATATTTTCCAATACGTGTATATTATACTACTTTACGCTAGTTTATAACCATTGATAACCATTTTTTTTAAAAGTCTCGGCCTTTAGTGGATATGCTAATCTATTAATATTAAATTGTAATTCAAGATAATACGTTATTCAGAATAGAGTGAATTCTTATTATTGAACTGAGCATTTAGTAGAATAGTTATATTTTTATATATAAATTTATCAACAAGAATTAAAACTAAGATAACATAAGCTTTATCTGTACTTTTTGGATCAACCTTGAGTTTGAAACTGCCAGTGTTAAATGTAGCATCAATACAAAGTTCTTTTGAAATGTAGATATTAAAGGCGTTAATGAGAGACAAAATAAACCAAATGCGAGTATCTTTTTTGGTTTTGTTAATTTTTCTGTACTTAAGCCCTATCGATCCGAAAACATCCCCATGTTAAACTACTAATAATTATATAGTGGAAAAGATAAAAGGGCACATTCTTAAGTTTTTATCAATAATAATATAATAAATTGATAGTATTTACAAGAGCGTCTTTTACTCACTCAAACTAGTGCTATAGCTTTCATTCAAATCAATTTTTTTAAATTTATTTGCACTACAGGATTCTTACAATACAGATACATGGGGATGCATTTTTTCGTTTGAATTTTACTAACAAGCTTTCCACTTAAACAGTGCTCAAAAGATAGAAAAAGTGATGAAACTAAAAAAATACACTCATATAGTACTTTGAAAATTGGTAAAGCTAACATAATTGTTTTAATAGTAATTATAGTTGAAATTAAATAAATAGAAATAACATTATATAATTATTAGCAATTTTCTAAAAAACATATAAACCTTACACAATTATTGATTTACATACTTTTTATTCTTTGTAACAAAAATCAACTCTATTATGTTTAATTTGTAAATTAGTTTTACAGTCTACTCTTGGATTTTGCTTAATTCTGGTTATAAGCATTGTTGAAGCTAATATTACTTTGACTAATTTTAAGTTCTTAGAGTTTACTTGTTTTTTAGATTCTTTATCAATTTTCTTTATAAAACAATAAAAAGTTATATTTTTACTTCAAAATCTTTTTAACTAACAATAGCTTTTTAAAATGTATATATTTATACATATGCGAATAAGTTTAAAAGCTTGGTTAAAATCAAAGATAAAATTTTCCATTTCAATTTTTTTACTTTCTATGTAGCATAATTTTGGTAAAATCTTCAAATATTGAAAAACGTCCCAACATGGAGGAAAGGAGTTGTTTTAAAATTAAGCAAAAAGTAATTTTTTGTAGCACAGTGCTCAATTCACAGTTTTTGCTAAAATCTAATTAAATAGAAATCACTAAGCTTTTAAACTAAATTAGGTATAAAAATGTTTTTTTTACTGCTTATTTTTTAATAGTATAAAATATAACAATAAATCACAGTAGAACTTTTAAAACAAAAACATCATTATGTAATATAGTTATTCAAATATATTAAATTAAATATATTATTAGCTAAGCATTAATATTTAGTATTTAGTCAAATATATAAACAATATTTGGGGATGTTTTTTTTGGGCTCATTACTTTTTCCATCTTTTAAGTATTATTTTAGTGAAAAGGTTATTAGTAAGACCCTTAAATACCAAAATACATCTCCATTTAAGTTGTATATTTTACATCTAAAACAGTTTATCTTTAAATGATTACTTTTTTTGGATGTTTAAAATTTTAAAGTTGAAAATTCAGTTTATAAAAGTTTAAATATAAATTAATCTTTAATTTTTTTAACTTGAGATTATTATTAATGGGGATGTTTTTTTTAGCTTCATTACTTTTTCCATCTTTTAAGCACTATCTGAACGGAAAAATTGTTAGTAAAATTCTTAAATACAAAAATACATCCCCAATATTTATATTTAATAACTATAATAAAAATTCATCATTCTTATATTCTTTATCTTTCAGAACTTATAATAGTTTCAACTAGTTAAAAATCAATAGTATATTAATATAAAATGTCATTTCAATTGATTAATAATACAATTTCCCAATCTTATATTTTAAATTATTTAGTATAAAAATGTTGAATTAATTATACAAATTAAAAAAGTATCAAATTTTATCAAAATTATCAAAGTCTAATTAAATTTATTATACAAATTATAGTTAATTTAATCATAGAAATACAATTACTCTTTTAATTAATTTAAGTAATCATTACAATATAATCAATTATAAAGCTAATAAAACAATATTTTATAGCAGCATATAAAATTAGGGTTTGATATAATAAAGCTTTTTACTTTTTTTAATTTTCCAAATTCTTTACTAACTTTATTAACTTTATTAACTTTATTAATCATAAGCTGATTTATTTATATTATTATAGTTTTTTTATAATGTCTCTTTTAAAAAATAGGTAATAAAACCTTTGCATTTATACTTTTAATTTAATTACTAGCTTATTCTTTTATTAAATATTTAAAATGAAATCCTCTTTCATTTAAATTTTCAAATCTTCTACTCAAACCTCATGTACCTTTTATTTTATTATATAATATTAAGGTCATTTAAATATTTAAATGATTCAGAATTATTGTCAAAAAAGTAAATATCAGTTCAAATGTATTTTATTATTAATTTGACTGACAGGTGATAATTTCATATAACATTTTTAATGATGGAAATCGCATTTTATTAGTTTGGTTTTGGCTTTCTTATTTAGATTCTCAAGTTAATTGCAAGATTATCAAATTAAAAAAGGAATTGTTATTTAAAATCAAGCTGTTTACGTTTTATTTTATTTTATTTTTAATTATTTTGGCACTAATTAAACTATCAAACTTGGAATTAAAATCAAGCAAAAATGGCAGAGTTTATTAATATTTTATTATTTTGACTTTTTTTAGAATGTTTACTACGAATTTGAATTTTAATAATCTTTAATGTATAAATGAAAATAATTTTTTTATTTTAAAGTAATAATATTAATTTATTAACTCTTATATAAAATAAGCATTAGTGTTCCAACTTTTTATCTTTAATAATTAACTCAGTACCAACTTTAACTTGAATTATTTTTTAACAAAATTATAATTTTATTAATCTAACTAATCATTTTAATATTTTCTAGAATAAAATGAGTAAGCCAAGGAAGGGAAAGCATAATAAAAGTTAAAGTTTAAGCGGAAAAAATGATAAGAATTACAAATTAGCAATGAAAAAGGGAATTGATTTAAGCCAATAAAGAAGGACTATAAGTATGACCATTCCAGTTCTTTTACGAAATAATTTGTGTTGATTTTTACAGTAAAGTTAACTGCTTAATTAATTCGTTTAAAGCCTAATGTTTAAATTTTGACTAAATTTTAGCATAGAATTTATTGATAAATGATCAACTAAAGTTTTTACAAAAGAATTGTATTAACTGTAACACTAATAATGAAAATAAAAATGGACTGATCAGTTAAAAAAATGAGGAGGAGAAATTAATTGAAATTAGAAAAAGTTAGCCTTGTTTATTTATATATTTTTTTCATTATTATATTTTAATTTTGTATACTTTTTTTATTTCTATAAACTTTCCAGCTTTGATTCAAGCTGATAAAAATTCAATACTTGCCATTTTAATTAGATTTTAATAACCAACTCTCCCTATATCTTCCCTTAATCTTTTTATAAACTTCAAAACGCCACAATTCATAGGAAGTCATGGGTTCTTTAGTTGAAGTAATAGTGGGTATAACGGTAACCTTAGTAGCTACCTTATTAGCAAGTTTAGGTCTTACATTACAAAAAAAAAGTTTTTTAAATCAAGAGTTAGTGAAACAACAAATTAAATTAAATAATCCTGTTACTGTCCATCCAGTAACTTTCAAATCTAAACTTTTCACATTTCTCAATTTACATCTATGGAAAATTGGGTTTTTATTATATTTATTAAGTAGTTTAACAGGGTCTATATTTTCTATTGGGTCTTTACCAGTTACTTTGTTAGCTCCCATTGGTGCTTTTGGTTTAATTTGTAATACTTTTTGTGCTATTGTTATATTAGGTGACCCAGTATCTTGGATTACTCTATTAGGCACATTTATTATATTAATAGGGGCTATCATTATAGGATTATTTGGTATTATACCTGAGCATGAACGTAGTTTAGAAGAATTAATGATATTATATCAAAGAATACCATTTATTGTTTATTTCAGTTTACAGGAAGCATTAATTATTGGATTGTTGATATTCAATCATTTCAATGAATATAAGTTGAAGAAGTATATTAGTAATAATAATAATGATTTAAGTTTACAGTTACCATTTAAAAAGTTAAGTTTATTTAATAATAAATTACTTATTGGTTTATTATATGGAGCTTGTTCAATTTTAATATCAACTCAAGGGATATTATTTGCTAAAAGTGGGATTGAATTATTAGTATTGACTTTCATAAACAAACAGAATCAATTTGATCAACCGTTAGCATGGATAATTGTATTTTTACTAATATTTACAGCTTTGTTACAATTATATTATTTAAATCGAGGGTTGCAATATTGTGATATCTTAATATTAATGCCTATTAATTTTATATTGTATAATATTTCTTGTTTATTTAATGGGTTAATTTATTATAATCAATGGTCTTTATTACCAATATCTAATTTTTTATTAGTTTTATTTGGTACTTTAATTTTATGTTTTGGGGTAGCTTTATTGTCTTTTCGTCCAAAAACAAAAGAACAAACTGGTTTATCTTTAGATAACAATACTATAATTAATACCGATAATGATAGTGATAATGAATTTGTCATTTTAACTGCAGGTGATACCACTCCTCCTTATAATAGTACAAATACTAGTATAAATTTATCTTTTGCTAAACAATTAGACATTATATTTAAAAAAAAAGATAATTTAGAAGATAATAATTCAATAGATGAAACTTCCCCTTTGCTTTTATCTACTTCTAATAATTCAAATAAATAAATAAAATAAAATAATATTTTATTTTTTATACTGTATATTTACCTTTATATGTAACATTATTATATTATACCTTTAATTTGAATATCTAGATTAAACTCACAAAATTGAAATAACTAATAACATAAAAATAAACAATCAATAATCAACAATTGTAATAAACAAAATTTAAATTACTTTTAAACAGGCTATCTCCCTAACTTTCTTTAATATAAATATATTTCTTTCATTATTAAACTTAAGTGACAACATGAAAAATTTCTTAATAAAAACTTATTTCTTTTACTTACCAAGTTAAATAAACTTAATAATAATGGTTTGTTTTTTTAATACTAATTACTTTTTTAATAATCTACTTTTTTCCTTTGACTTTCTTTTTTATGATACTGATTTTCTTTTTCAACTTACAGACTAACCTCGTTTTCCCAAGTATTATCAACATCTGAATGTCCTTTCCATTTTATTAAATATTGATATACTTCATTTTATTCACTTATTGATTCAATATCTTCAACTAAATATTCTTACAAATAAATTTACTTTTTTTTACTATGTGCAATAATTCTTTCGACTTCATTCTTTTTCTTTCATTATAAATAAATATAAAAACTAATTCCCATCCCTCTCATTCTATCACCAGAAATAAACAAATACATTTAAAAAAATTCAAAATTTAAACCCATGCAATCAAATTAAATCTCATATTAAAAAAAACAACTTTCAATTTATTAAAGAAGCTACTACTCCTTCCTTATATTATTATCTTTTCTCCTTGCAAAAAAAATGTAATCCAATATAAGCTAAAATCAAGGTACCCGCACCAATAACACCAAGCATAGTTGTATTAAACCAAAACTTAGATGCATCAAATCCAAATGTGGATAGAATGGTTGCTGCTGGTATA
The DNA here is from genome assembly GCA_030770535.1 of Batkoa obscura. Lineage (NCBI taxonomy): Eukaryota > Fungi > Entomophthoromycota > Entomophthoromycetes > Entomophthorales > Batkoaceae > Batkoa > Batkoa obscura. The sequence goes on along the minus strand of JASVEC010000022.1, from coordinate 813,692 downwards.
TCAATATCATAACCAAATTTTCGATCTTTTAATTGCATAAATCGCATTTCATTAACTAAAAGGCTTTCTAGTGCATAGTGAAATACTGATAAATATTTCAAAAAATTCAAGATTGGTGGTATTGTTACTGCATTTAAAAATAAACCTGAAAATAACATTGAAAATAACATTATAAGTGAACAAATTAAATTAGCTAGGGATATACTTGGTATAAAAATACTAATACATAAACAAATAGCTGCACAAGTTAAATTAAATAATACTAAAGTGAGCAGAAACAATGCAAAATGAATCATTCCTGGATTTAAACCAACCATGGGATAAATAATAACCCCCATAATTAAAGGAGGTATAAATCTTAGTGGCAAAATATCAAATAATATCTTGGATAAAAAATAAGTAATTGGGAGATAATAACCATTGGCCCTTTCTCTCATAAATAAAATTCTTTCTGTTTGAAATACTTGAATCGATGTTAAACATGAAAAACCAAATAATGCACACATGAAAAAGAATAATCCCATTCGATTTTGAAATCCAGGGATATCATCACTTACTTGATAATATAAAGAGCCACATAAACCTAATATTAATATAAAATTAAGTATTACATTATTACTAAAAAATATAATTTCTATTTACCAGCCAATACAATACTAATTGTATAATTAGTTAACATTAATAATGGGTCTCTATAAAGATTTTTAAATGTTCTTTTACTTAATATCATAAATTGCATTAAAAAACTTGATTTTTTATAAGTGATTGGCATTGCTGAACTTATAGATATTGTATCATGTCGATTATTGTCATGAAATTCTTCCAATTCTTCATGTAATATTTTAGACATAATGGATTTTTTAAATCCCAATACTAATACAGCCAATACTTTACGCATACCTCCATCGAGTAAATATGGTTGATTATGATTGATTGGGGAGATGGGTCCTTGTAGTTCTAATCCTGGACTACTAGCTGGATTATGTGACCATGGGTTGTTGTTACTTTCATAATTATTATTATTATTATCTTCATATTCATTATCATTATAATTTTCATACTCGTTATCATTATAATCTTCATATTCTTCATACTCATCATCACCATCATTATTAGTTATATTATTATTGTTATTATTATTTTTGTTAATATTATTGTCTTGTGTAATATCAATAATAAAATCAGCAATGTTATAACCTAATGGACAGTGATAGCCCAACTTATTAAAATGTTCTACTGCTAATTGAGCATGACCCGAATAAACTAACCAACCATCAGCCAATAAAATCAGTTGATCAAATAAAGAATAAATATTTGATCTTGGTTGATGAATTGTAAATAAAATAGTTCTTTGATAGTTCTTAGCCAATGAAGCTAAACATTCAATTACATTTTGAGCATTATAAGCGTCTAAACCAGAAGTGGGTTCATCTAAAAATAATATGGATGGTGATGTTACCATTTCACAAGCAATTGATACTCTTCTTTTTTCACCTCCTGAAATACCTCGTATTTCACTATTTCCAATTTTATTATCTTTAATTTTCAATATTTTTAATTCTTTCATACATTCTAGTACCCTTAATTTTTTGGCTTGTAAAGACATATCACGTGGTAATCTTAATAAGGCAGAATTTAATATGGTTTCATAAACCGTTAATGTGGGCATTAGTATATCTTCTTGATCGACAAATCCAACAATTTTGCGGAATTTTTTATTGCTTAAAATCTGACCGTTGATACAAATTTCCCCGGATATACTACCGCTTTTATTTCGTCGAGCTAAAATATCTAAAAATGTACTCTTTCCTGCACCTGAATTGATTTATTATTCATTTTATTTAATAAGGTTTATTTTTTAATAAATTTACCTGATGCCCCCATAATAGCCATGACTTGACCAGGTTTAGCAATACCATGAACATTATTTAAAATATCTTTATCATCTATAAATGATAAAATGATAAAATATTAGTATAATTATGATGCTGTTATTAAATAATAAGTACCAATTTGATAACAAATATCTTTAAATGATAAAGTAGTAGGTACATGATGAGCCATTAATTTACCCGATTCATCATCCCAGTCAATTGGCATATAATCATTGTCTACTTTTTTTTTAGAAAAATAATAAAAGGATATTATTAATAATATCATGAATATTATTATACTACACACTGCTAATTTTATAAATAGTCGATTTACTTCTTTAATTGGTTTCTATTATGATTTGTCTATTATTATATATTGTTATTTTGTTTAATTATTATAACTTACTTTTAATCCAGGTAATTCTGAATAATGAATACATTCGGATGACTCACATTCTAATGATATATAATCATCCCCAAATATACTTAGAATTAAATTGTTCATTTCTGGTTCTAAAACAGAAATAAGATAAAAATAAAATAACAATATCAGTATTAAAATTAATATTACCTTCAAATCTACATTTATTGTTTATATCACAATTAAATTTACCCGGTCCTTTAATTTTCTGACTCAAAAAATCCGAAATATCAATACTCCCATTTTCTCCACATAAAAACTTTCCAGGTATACATTCACACATTATCTTTTTACAACCTGTAACTCTACTTTGTTGTCCTTCTTCTCCTTCGACTTCAAATTGACATTGTTCAAACTTACAATCAAAAGACTCTTTTTCATCCGTCCAAAACTGAAAGTTACACGACTCTTTTTTTCTATTACAAGATTTGGTCACCATTGCCTTTTTACTTCCTAACATTTCGACTATTTTTTCATTCGTTACCTTACAAACTTGATGATTTTCTTTGACCACAATACCACCTTTATAACAAGTACCGTTTAATCCTTGTGGCACCATTAAATCACATACTTTATCTTCATTACATAAATTACAATTAATTCCTTTCCACCCTGGTTTACAGTCGCAGGAAGAATTACCTTCTCGTCCTTTTCGTTCTTCACCATCGGTAAGGGCACCGCATAATGGTAGGGTGCAATCTTGGCCATCAAAACCAATGGGGCAGGAACATAATCCATTATTAGGATTGCATACACCGTAATTATAACACTTGAAATCAGTTAACATACAATTGAAACATGGGGGACATTTATCCTCAATGGAAGTTAATAAAGGTGAGGTAGAAGTTGATAGATGAGTTTGAGATTGAGTGGAAGTGACAGTGAGTAAAAGGAATTGTATATAAATTAAGAATTGATATGGGGTCATAAAGTTTAAAAAAATAAAGTAAAAGTGTAAAAAATACTAAGGTTTGGATTTTTTTTTTGAGTTTAGGTTTCAAGTCTTGTGGCTTAAAGTTTAAGCGTGATTTGATCTTTTTATAGTTTTTTAAAAAAATGTTCAAGAATTTAAGGTTGCTAAATAAACTCAATTTAAATTATGGTAGTATAGGATAATAATATAATAACAGCTAATTAATTTCATTTTGATGATAAAATAGAATACCTTTACGGTTATAATTCGGTCATCTCTGCCATATCAAATTCTAAAAGACATGTATCCAAAGTTTATTTATTAAAGTCAGAACCAACAACAATCCGAAAAAAGAAACAAGTATTAGAAACTGAGTAAGCTATCAAATATTCTCTTCGTTACAAAACAATGACATATAACATAAAGCACTAAAATCATATAATAATAATAATAATAAAAGTTTACTTTGAAGGAATAAAAGAGAAGAGATTCGAGAATTTTGTGAAAAAAAAAGAGTTAGAGTTATTGAAAGTTCTAGAAATGAAATGAATCAAATGATTAAAGAAGTACCAACACAGGTAAATGAGACTTTTATGAATTGTATTGTAAGTTTCATTAGTAATAGAATTTTGATTTTAGGGCATAATAGCTTATTGTGAAAAATTAGAATTAAATAACATAAAAGGGTTGAGTAAGGTTGAGATAAATAATAGGTAATTTGCTATAAATGATAACAATTCATTTTACTAATATTTTATTATTTTGTTTTATTATTTCAGTTATACCATTGACTTAAAACAAACAACATTAACAAAGAACGAAAATCAAAGACCTTTATGGCTAGTTTTAGATAGAGTTTATGACCCACACAATTTGGGAGCTATTATAAGGTAATAAGAAATAATCAATCAATAGATATAGAATTTAATAAAATCAACTATTTTAATTATTAGATCAGCTAGTTTTTTTAATATTAGTGGTATAGTAATAAGTCAGGATGATAGGTACTATTTATTTTTATTTTTTCATAATAATTTCAAAAATAAACAAAATTTAATTATCGTAATATTCCTTTAATTAACTTTTATTTTTAAAGTTGCAAACCTAATCCAACAGTACACAAATGTAGCTCTGGTACTTTGGAATATAATTTACCTTATTTAAGTAGAAATTTAGTCAAATTTTTAAATGAATGTAAAAAGAATCATTGGTCAATCGTTGGTACTTGTTTATCAAATAATAGTCATAGTTTATTTGAAATGGACAAAGGAAATTTTAAGAAACCTACGATGTTGGTGTTGGGATCCGAAGGTAAGTCTTTAAGGTTTTCTTTTATAAAGGAAGGGAAAGGGTTTGTAAGCATAATTTTAGATAAGGGAATGACAAAGTAGCTTTGGTGAGTAAAGGGAAAAGGTTTGATCCAAGGATTTTTCGATATGATATTTAAAAGACAATGTTACTTTTTTAGTGAAAGATAACATTGGATTTTAACGAGAAACCAAGCTTTTGAACAATTAATTCGTACATATTTATTCAATTTATTATGAAATTGAACTTATTTTTTTATATCAGTTTAGAAAGATTCTGATTCTATCATTTCACCTTAAATTACTTTGCTATTTTTCAATTCCTTATTTCAAAATCATTGCAAAAAGGCTCAAAAAATAATTCGTCTTATTCATTTAGTTATATAACAATTAACATTTTCAATTAGGTAATGGTATTAGTAGTAATATACAATCCATATGTGATGAATTAATTTATATACCAAAACTTGGTCAAGGATTAATTGATTCATTAAATGTTTCAGTAGCTAATGGTATTATTTTATCTTATTTACAAAATTGTAGATAATATTTATAAGAAAGTAATAAGTAAGTAATAAATAGATAGAAAAATATACAATAGATAAAAAATATGGATTTCATTGTTTCTTATTATTTAATATTTATGATAGTTTATAAAAAGATATTATAAATTTGCTTTAGTCAAAATCATTATGTAAAAAAGTAACAATTATACTGTATCATATAATGAAATATAACAAAATTTGTTTTGTTTTAAAGCATATCAACTATTACATTGATCAGAAAAGCGATCTTTTCTCCACATCATAATTTTTATTAATATTCGATTAAAGTTTATCCCTTCTTTTTTTCATTAATAATCAATCAAAGTGATTTCATTGGTTGAGTTGAAACATTTTACAACTTGACCATAAAGTATTAAACATAGAGTTCATTAACTTTTTATTTGAATTTAATTTCTAACACACTAACATTATTCAACCAATGATATCAAGTTTTAGGAAATGATTAAATGCTGATAAAATTGAACTTTTATTAATATAAATAATGCTAAAGAATACTGGAAAACTAAAACATTAACTGTTGTGATGTATATTTATATATAGCTTAAGTAAAGAGCCAAAATTTATGTAAAAAAATAGCTATTCGATATTATAATATATTGAATAATAATAAAATAAACCAAAAACTAATACTAACTATCAGTTATTTTTAAGTTAATTTATTGATTGAGATACCTTAATGTGGCTATAGTAAAGGGCAGCCATAAATTTAAAAGTTAAGTCATATTTAATGGGTTAATTCAAATCTAGTTTTGAAAAAATTGGAAATTTTTCGAGTACAGTTATCATGAGAACAGTACAGGCTTTTAGTTAATTTTACGATAAAGTGGATAGAAATGTTCTTTTATTTTATATCTCAACTAGTATTTTTTTTAAATTTTGAATTGAAAAAATGGACAGATTAAAAAATCATACCAAGGAATTCTAATAATTTTGTAGCTTTGAAAGTACGACATTTTCTACTTAAAAATTTACATATGATTAATCAAGTAAATTTAAAAAAATCTTCTTAAAAAGTACTCACTCAAGATTTAAGTGTTGCTCTTATGAAACATCATTTTAATCTTTCATTTATCGTTACAACAATATCAATATCCGCAAGGTCTCCGCTAGAGAATCAAGTTTAAATTAACTAGAAAGTTATTAAAATTAATCAGTTTTTAAACACCCAAAATTCATAAAATTATTTTATAAAAAAGAACTAAAAGCCACGAGGTATCATTAATTATCTTAAAGAGTAAATAATAAGTAAAAAAGATGAAGTAAGCAAATAATTGGATGTAAAGGGGTAGTGAGGGTGTTTTTTTTAAAATGATTCCTTGATAAGGAAGTTGGCAGATGGATTACTAAATTTGGCCTTTTCAAAACTATTCTTTATCATGAATCTTAATTAGCTAATAATTAATAAATATCATACAAGCTCAACTTAAAGAACGTTTGGATCGAATCGAAAATTTAAAATGAAGTTTAAATTAAAATCAAAAGTCAGGGAATAAGTATAAAACGAAAATAACCTCCCTTGTGCTTTTAAAAGTTTTTTATTATTATGGTTGGAAATATTGAAGAGTTAAACAATAATCAAAATGGAGTAAGTAAAATTAGCATTGTACTGATTATAAATATATATTAACAAATTTCTACAGTTATTAACTATAACCCCAATAGCTGATGTGTTAGCAAATATAACCCCAGCTCAATTTCATTCTAGAAAAGTAGCCTTAATTACAGGTGAGCCTGAACTTAGACTACTACTATAACAAACTAATAAAAGTTCAGGTATTACCGGTCAAGATGGTAGTTACTTAGCAGAATATTTACTTAGCTTAGGCTATCAAGTCCATGGTTTAATCAGACGTTCAGCTTCTATCAATACAAGTAGAATACACCACTTAATTGACACCTCAATCAATGGTAGCTTTTTTTATAATATATAAATTAAACCCTTTAAAATCTAAACTCCTTTATTTAGTCAAACCCTTAATCAAACTTCACTATGGTGACTTAAGTGATGGGAGCAGTTTATTAATCTTATTACAAAATATATTACCTAGTGAAATCTATAATCTGGCCGCTCAATCTCATGTAGGATTAAGTTTTCATACACCAGAATATACAAGTTCTGTAGATGGTTTAGGAACTTTAAAATTATTAGAAGCTATTCGTGGAGCGCAACTTGAAAAACATACTCGGTTTTATCAAGCTTCCACTTCAGAAATGTTTGGATTAGTACAACAAACTCCACAAAGCGAATCTACCCCATTTTATCCTAGAAGTCCATATGGAGTAGCTAAATTATATGCTCATTGGATGGTTGTAAATTATAGGGAAGCTTATGGGTTATTTGGATGTAGTGGTATTTTATTTAATCATGAATCACCAAGAAGAGGCCATCAATTTGTTACTCGTAAAATAACAAGAGGGGTAGCAGGCATTGTTAAGGGTAAACAACAAATATTGAAATTAGGTAATTTAGAAGCTAAAAGGGATTGGGGTCATGCTAAAGATTATGTCATTGGTATGCATGCTATGTTACAAAATATTGAACCTAAAGATTATGTATTGGCTACTGGTAAATCTTATTCAGTTAAAACTTTTGTCGAATTAGCATTTGAAATGGTTGGTATTCATATTGTGTAAGTTTGATTGTAATTAATTTTACGGATAGTAAATTAATTGGATTTTAGATGGGAAGGTAAAGGTATCAATACAGTTGGTAGGGATAATAACAGTGGAAAGATATTGGTGGTGGTAGATCCTGAACTTTATAGACCTTCGGAAGTTGATTTTCTTTTAGGGGATGCTACATTGGCTAAAAAAGAATTAAACTGGAGCACTAAAATCACTTTGCAGGTAAGTTAGTTATAATAAATATTATTGTATTCGATATTGACTATTTCTTTAAAAAACTAGGAATTAGCCAAAGAGATGATAGAAGAAGATATTAAAAGTGTAGAAAATGGCACCGATTTATTATATTAAATTAAAAACAAAGTTTAAAATAAATTTAAATAGATATTATTATTAAATTAAGCATTATTATTTTACCCTTTTATAACTTATTTAAATAAAAATTTTAATAAAACTTTCCTTTTAAAAAATAGTAATTAAAGAAAAACAAGTATAAAGTAAAGCAATAGGATAAGCTACAAGTAGACGTTGGTTTTGCATATGAAGCACGGTAACAAAGATCGTGGAAGCAGCGTATGTGGCCCAAGTGATAATCACTGGAGCTAAAAAAGCACCAATAATTGAGTTTAAATCCAAAACCAAACCAATCAATCCTAAAAATACAATCGGTAATAAACAATATCCTAAAACGGATGCTGTACGTATTAAATCGACTCCTTGTTCACTCATTAAATTTAATATTCCATACATAGATATCCAACCTAGCATAGCTACTCCGTATATATAACCGAATTGCACCTTACCCAACTATTAAGATTTGTGAATGTTATTTTTTATGTTGTACTAAATGAGTTGAAATTAACTTACAAAGATAGTAGAAAAACCCAATAATAAACAAAAAAATAAAGGACCAACTAAATCAGCATCGTCCATCATATGAGTATCGATTGTTTTGAATGGGTTTAAAACAGTTACTGTCTAAAAGTTGAAAATTAATTAATATTTGATTTACTATCCTTAATTTAAATTCGTTACTTTCGTTTTAACATGTTCAAAATTAATTCCTAATTCTATTCATTGATAAAAAAGATTAAATATAAATCATGAAATATAACAATAATTTACCTTCCAGAAGCGGAGGTTCACCAGGGAGTCCACCGGATCCAAAAGCAGCCAAAATACTTATTTTGCTTTCCACTGGATATTCCTGTTCATAAGTAAACTCTTGTTGCATATAACTATTATCTTGATATTGTTCATAACCTTGATAGCTAACTTCAGGTTGATACTCTTGTTCATAATAACCAGTATTTGGGTCATCTGGCTGATAATTTTCATTATTATCAAATAAGACACTGTGTGCTTGGTTGTCGTAAGTGGACATTTTTTTATAAAAATAGGGATGAAATTGATTTTTTTTACTTGTTAAGTCAAAATTCCATTTGGCTTGTTGGCTATTGACGATTGGTTTGAGATAGTTAATCTTTTCAAACGGTTTGTTAGTTTTTTTTGGGCAAGTAAAAGTATTTCGTTTTTCTATTTTTCGTATTTTAAGCCTAAATATTGAAAATTTTGTATTAGTATCTAAACAAACATATTTGTATAAATTTATTAAAATAGTATTTAGGTTTCTTGATATTTATTTATAATATAGTATTAGACAAAACTGTATGTACATGATTTTTCTTGAAATTTAATATTTAAAAATTTTTAACTAAAAAATTGAAAATGCTAATATTTAATAAAGTCAAATTTAAATAAACGCAAATATTATAGTATTATAAAATAAGTTGATTATAGGTATAAATATTATTGTTTTTAAGATTATTATATGGGGGTGTTTTAGTTTCATTACTTTTCCCATCTTCTAAGCACCATTTTAGTGGAAAAATTATTAGTAAAATTCTTAAACACAAAAACACATCCCCATATAGCAAAAGTTAGTTAAATTTTAGTTATAAAATAAAATCAGTGTTTAACATGAATTTAGTAACATTGTTATTAAAAGTAATTATACAACTATAACAAATTATTTAAAAACTTAATTATTATAAGCAGCTAGATCCTGCTTTAATGCATAGATTTTATTATTGTTATTAAATATAAAAAATATCATTTATTCAATAAAAAATAAATAGCTGTTAAAATTTTTATATTATATAAATAATAAAAATTAGATTTATAAAAAGTTTTTTAAGTCATTTTTGTAGTTTTTTTATAGTTTTTTAGTCATTGAATTACTTATATTTTAAAATTAGTTATCTAAATATGGGGATGTTTTTTTTTGGCTTCATTATTTTTTCCATTCTTTAAGCACTATCTGAGTGGAAAAATTACTAGTAAAGCTCTTAAACACAAAGATACATCCTTATATTATAAACAAGCATAGTTAAATATTTTTTTAAAATTATAATAAAATTATAAGCTTAATTGCATATAATTTCAAACTAAAAAAACATGAACTATATTTACCTGACTTAGCTTTGGCTAAGCAGAAATTATTCTCTAATAGTTGATCAGAAATTCTGATCTAACCAAACAATTTTTTTTGAAAAACTTGGTACTCAAAGGGTTAATTGAAGTTGTATTATAGAACATAATTAGGGGATATATTTTTATGTTTAAGAATTTTACTAATAATTTTTCCACTCAAATAGGGCTCAAAAAATGGAAAAAGTAATGAAACCAAAAAAAACACCTTCATTATTTAAAACCCTGTCATCAAAAATAACAATTCATCCGTACAATTTAACATATGGGGTTGTCTGAATTAGTTTCATTATTTTATCCAATTTTTGAAAAATTTTGTATTTTAAAAACTTCGCTTAAAATTCTATAAAATCACATCTTTTATTAAAACAAAAGTACCCAAACACAGTTCTAAATCATTCTATTATAGCTCATACTGTAAGTTAGTTGAATTTCTACTAGATCTTAAATACATGTTCTTATAAAGCTTAATTGAGAAATATTTATTATCAAATAAATAAACTATTTTAATGTTATAATTACATTATTAATATATTGCCAAGTTAATAAATAGCTGCATGGGAGGGAGTGGTCAGCCCCAAAACTATAATTAACCATCCCTATATAGTACAAGTAATAATAGTTTTTACATATTATTACAGTTACTTGTTCTTTGACTATTTATTAACTTAGCTATTAATAACTTAAGTAATCCTAACATTTAACAATCTATTTCTATCATTCAACAAACTACTCACTTGCTTAGTAAATATCGAAATTTTTAAATTCTCTGTTATCTTCGTAAGGTAAGCTGGGATCGATCTTTTAATTTTTCTGTTTTCTATAGACTCTATAACTTTAATTGGGACTATATCGCTTTTTTTTGATGTATCAGATACTGGATAACGATGTAGTTTATTGTTATGTTTAATAAAGTGTAAATACTTCTTAATGCCCTGCATCTCTATTATTCTTTTTGTATTTTTGTTTCTTTTATACTTTTTAAAAATTATATCTGTTTTCCCATTATTAACAGTCGAGTTATTAATTTTATTATGCTCGCAAATAAAAGCCTCAAATCTTGAAATTAATTGATCGATATCTTCTATTTTACCTAACGCTTCAAAACTACTTTTCCATTTTGAAAGGTTTCCAAAATGTCCATCAACTATACTTTTTCCATGATGCTCAGCAAAAAAATTAAGATTAACATTCAAACTACTATTTATTTTATGAATTTGTTTAAACATATAGTGTAGAAACTCTTGGGATCTAAAATGATTTCCTGTATCTGCCCATATATTAATTTTTGTAAACTTTTTAAATAGAAGCTCTGTAGAGATTAGATCAATTAAATAATCTCCTGTATATGCTGAATCATGGTTTAGTACTTCAGATAAACAATCAAAATAAACTTTGCCTATTGTTTTATCATCTTTTAAATATAATACACCAAAGCCTAATACTGATATAGCTTGTTTATTATAATGATCTAGATTTATTGAATCTGGTCTTGTTCCTATTTCCATATTTTGTTTAAAATCTAAAACTATTATACAACTTTTGTTATTTAATTTTTTGATAGTTTCATTAAATGTGTTTTTTTGAGTATCAACACAGAATTTATGTAATTTGTATAATTTTTCTTCTTCGTTGAAAATTTCTTGTATCTCTGCTTTGTTTTTTGCTGTATTTATTTTATTTTCAAATAACTTTTTTCTAACTGTATACTGGGTACATATATTACATAGATCCGTTTTTCTTGCTGGATTTTTGAAATTACTTGGTATATATTTAAAGAACGTTGACCTAGCTACTACTTTATCTCTTAGATCATTCAAATATTTACTATATATCATTCTTCTACTTTTATTTAATATATATATATTATCTGATGAATATTTACTATCGTTACTTTTTTTATTAGATCTTGATGAAATAGTTGAATCATTTAGTAAATATTGTATGATAGTTTCAATTTGGTCATCTTTAATTTTTTTTGTATTTTTAATAATAGGTTTTAATGTTGATATTTTATTATTATTACTTGTTTTTGAATAATCATATTGATTTCTATTTATATTAAACCCAAAACTCTTACATTCATCAAAAGAATATACTGAAGCTATAGTTGATAATAACGCTACTTGCTGACTTTTGTTTCCTGTTTCCCTTAAAGCACTAATTTTATACATTACTTGATTAAGTTTATTATTATCAATAGTAAACTTTGATAATATATCTTTTCTTTGTTTTGTTTTATTATAAAATTCGATAAACCTTGGGTTGTTATAAGTAGCTCTTAAAATTGATGTAAATGAATTACAATGTTTATATTGTGTACTCCTCCCTATTGTATTGAAGTTTTCAAAAATTCCATTTCGAAGTTTAGTTATGAAAGTTTGCATTTTATTTTTATTTCAACAAAAATAAAGTCAAATAAAGTCAAATAAAGTCAAATAACTGTATTTATATAATTATGTATTTATGTAATTATATAATCATATAGTTATATATTATATATCTGTTAAATATCTAACAGAACTAACATAAAATATATAGTTAGGAAAATTAGCTATTTAAGAAAAGGAAACAATTAAAGTAAGTTTTAAATAGAGACATTTAATTTTAGGCTTTTTAGATTTAACCGTTATATTGAACACAAACTTGGAATTTTAAATTTGGATTAATTTCTAAGTAGATTCTGAAACCAATTAGGACAGCCCCATATCTTCTAAATTAAATTGATATTTGAGCTATTCACTGTAATAAATGCAGTATGAACTCCTTCTAAAGTCAATTTATCAATTGATATAAGAAACACTGATCCAAATAATAATGGTCTGGGTTATGGTATCGTTAATCATATTTCTTTACTCTCGAGTTAAAAATAACTATTTAAAATAGCATAAAGTACAGCGACGGATAGAACTGAGATTAAGTCCATTACTTTTTTACTCTGTAATTTAATAAAATACTAGTAGAAACTAAGCAATAGATGGTAATGCTTTTTTTGGTTTCATCACTTTTTCCATCTTTTGAGCACCATTTGAGTAGAAAAATTATTAGTAAACTCCTTAAATACAAAAACACACCTCCAGATATAGACTCACTTTCGTCAGTCACTATATTGATTTTGAAGAAATTTTTGTGATATCTTTTATTTGAGCACTAATAATTTTAGTGTTTTGCATCATTTTCAAAGTTGAAAATAAGACATGTACATTTTATATAACCAATACATAATTATCATACTATTTTTATATTTTTTCATTTAGTTACTACAAATATATCAGCCATCAAAAACGCTACATTTCATTATATAGCCCAGTATTTTACACATTTTTATTTAGTTTTACAATGACTCAAATATCTTTTGATAAGATTGAAATAATACTGGAATATTATAAAATAATAGCTTTAATAGTTTAATACCTTCTGACTGGGTTTATCTGCCAATCTCAGTAAATTTGCAATTTAAAAAGTTTATATCTAATAAAATATTTGAATTTTAAGACTTTCCTAAGAACATAAAAAAGACATTTGATCTGTTGTCGCAAGTTGAATAATTTAACATTTGTTCAAACCCTTGAATATTATAATGTATTAAAATTTATTCTTATTGTGCTATTGTAATTAATTGGTTATAATAAATGGGGATGTATTTTTGTGTTTAAGAATTTTACTAATAATTTTTCCACTCAAATAGCGCTTAAAAGATGGAAAAAGTAATGAAGTCAAAAAAACACTCCCAAATAGTAATATTAAAAAGTAAAATTTATATAAAAACAGTAATTTAATTCCCATAGATTGTTTTAAATTTTTCATCAGTATCCGAAACTATAGCATATGATGTAATATCACTTTATGTCCGAATTAGCTTTTGACGAGGTTTCAACATGGATACTGAAGGCCTGTATATCCTTTTGAAACAATTAATAGTACAGCGATGTGTAGACCATGTATTCAAAAGATATTGACACCATTTTTAAAAGTATTAAAATATTCAAGTACATCAAGCTGCTGAACATATCAATAATATTAAAATTAATATGACGTTATCTAGAACATTTGTTTTATCAATTTTGGAGCTATTAACTTATCAATTTAGGAATGTATTTTTTTGTTTAAGAGTTTTACTAATAACTTTTCCACTCAAATGGCACTTGAAAATAGAAAAAGTAAGAAACCACAAAAAACACGCATATTTGCTTTTCTAATCTTGATAAAAGGGTGCTTTAAAACTATCAAATGGTTTATTTATGAGCGGAAAAATCTCTTCCAGATTTTATTGCCTTATTTTAAAATATCCAAATTATTTCTACAAGCATTATAATATAAGTAGCAGCCAAAGAACATACATTGTGGTAATTCAATTAAGCGATGTTTATTTTAAATTAACAAATACATTAATAGGAAATAATTATTCCATAATACACTAAATATGCAGCATTTTTATCCAGGAGAATAATATAGGGGTTGGTTCGTTTAATTAATATAATTGGTCATAATGTTTAAAACTTGTCTTTTAAATAATTAACCTGTTGATTATAACTATTAGTTTCCTATATATATCTTTTTTAGATAATGTGGCTTTCGTTGTTGTATAGTAAATTTAATAACCCGATAATATATAAATAGACAATAATTCCTTAATCGCTGAAATTATTATTATCTTTTATTGATTTTCTTGTACAATAATATAAATGCCTTCTGAAAAAACGGATTCAATTCAATATGAAGAAAAACACATTGAAAATGGATCAATGAAAGAAACTGATCAAAAGGAGAGCTTACCTAAATATATATACTTAATCTTAGCTAATGATTTTGGTGAACGTTTCTGCTTTTATGGTATCAAAAGCATTCTCTTTATCTACTTAAAAATTGGTTTTGGTCTTGATGATGTCCAATCAAAAATTCAAACCCATTTATTTACTGCCTTCATTTACCTTTTTCCGTTAATAGGCGCTATGATATCCGATTCTTATCTCGGAAAATATAACACCGTAATCCTGTTCTCCATTATTTATTTAATTGGAAATATATTGTTAAGTGTTTTTTCTATCAATGGGCTTCTTGCTCAAATGGGCAAGTATCCTTACTGGTCTTTCGTTCTTTCATCATTATTAATTGCTATTGGTTCTGGAGGTATTAAGCCCAGTGTTGCTTCCCATGCTGGCGACCAAATTAACCCTGAAAAAACTCGTCTTTTAGATCGGTTGTTTTCTATGTTGTATATTATTGCTAGTGTAGGCAGCTTAATTGCCTCTTATCTTACTCCAATTATTGTTAGAAATGTTGAATGCTTTGGAAAACCATGTTATTTTTTGGCCTATATCATACCTACAATAGTTTTTGCCTTTGCCATCATCTTATTCGCCGTAGGTAAAAAGTATTACGTTGTAGCACCTCCAGTTAAAGAATTTTTACCATGGAAATGCTTAAAAATTAGTCTCCTTGGCTTACATGAATATACAAAAGCGTCGCCTGAAGAAAGGGCTGCTAAAGGACACTTTTTAAACTTTGCTAAAGAGAAGTATGGCGCAGATTTAGTTAATGAAACTAGGCTATTAAATAAGGTTATGATAATTCTTTTCCCACTAATGTTCTTTTGGTTATTATATGATCAAGCTTTTACAGAATGGCAAAACCAGTATGAATTGATGAACCAAACATTTTTGAATAGTTTCTATATGAGTGCTGAAACATCTGCCAATTTAAATACTATATTTGTTGTTATCCTCGTTCCGTTATTATCAGATGTAATCTATCCATTTTTCAAAAAAATAGGCCGACCCATTTCAGTTGTAAATAGAATGATCATTGGGTTTTCTTTTGTAATACTTGCTTTTATAATTTCTACTTCTTTAACCTATCCCGTTCTTCAGTATTCTGAAGGTAACGTTGTTAAAGTAGACGGTATTCAAGTTTCATGCGTTGGTTGTGTTAACTGTTCATGGCAAATCCCCCAATGGTTTTTCTTATCTCTTGGAGAAGCAATGCTTTGTGTTACCGCAGTTCAATTTGCCTATACTCAAGTCGGGCCTAAACTTAAGGCATCTTCAACGGCAGTATATGTTTTAAATGTAGCTTTTGGTAATTATATTGTCTCAGGTATCGAGGAGGCTATGGCTTTAGCAGGATTTGACAATCCAGCTACAAAGCAATGGATCTTTATTTCTATATCATCATTCTTCTTTTTGATTTTTGTAGGATTATGTAAATTCTGGTATATAACTAAAGAAGAAGAGGAGAAGGCTTTAAAGCAAGGTTTGCAACAAGAATTTCTGCAAGATTTAAAATAATAGTCTAATACCAAAAAATAATATATACTAAAAAAATCTAACACGTCTATAATAAAAATAATGTAAAAATTATTATTTTTGTGAATAAATAAAGATAAATGTCAATTTTATAATTTGAAATTTATTAACTTTTTAAATCAAAAACGGTAAGATAATTATTTGCAATAATACATGCTATCAAAACTATTAGCATTTATCAAATTAAGCTCTTATTTTAACATATAAGGGCTATGTTTTTTGTCTAAGAATTTTACTAACAATTATTCTGCTCAAATAATGCTTGAAAAATAGAAAAAATAATGAAACCAAAAAAATATCCCCCCATATGGTACTTTTTTTTGGTTTCATTATTTTTTCTATTTTTCAAGCATTATTTGAGCAGAATAATTGTTAGTAAAAGTTTTAAACACAAAAATACATCCCCATATCTTTGAATTTTATAGATTACTGAGTATTGAACTTTACAAAAACAATAACTTTACTGTACCCGAATAGACCAGTTTTGGCACCTACTGGTTAAACGTAATATTTATAAAACGATTGTTAAATTATCACAAATATGTATTTATATAAAAACCCAGTATAAAACTTATATAATACAGTTACAGTGTTTCTATGCTTTAAATACAACAGCACGAAAGTAATGGTATTTAAATAGCTATCCATGGTACAAATATTTAATTAAAGCATACTATTATTATAGTAGCATTTATCGTTATACTTCCTACAATATTACCAATGATTGTAATTAAAGTATGTATTTCAAATCCCAAAAATATAGTTGAAATAGGATTCAAAGGACAAATTTATTTTATAATGATACATTATAATGATAAAAACAAATAATACACATTTTTGATCATTGTCAAAATGGACGCGTTTGAAAAATAAAGGGTAGAGTAGCATGCGCGATTTTAATAACATTACTTTTTAAAAGTAGATGAATTTATAGTGAGTGCATAAAAGCTAGTAATAAAATTAATTGTGTATACATTCCAATGTGCTTTTCGTTTTATAGATTAAATGTTTGAATTAGAATATTAATACAGTGATCTTTTACTTATAAAAAATTCAACTTAGTTAAATTCATAATTTAAAATCTGTTAAAGTTAATTCGTTGCTCTTTTGATTCGCGCGTCTTATTAGTTTTCTTTAAAAATTATCATAAATGATTCGCTCTATTTTTATTAAATAATGATTGGCTCTAGTCATCTATAATATGCTTAATTTTGTACTTTAAACATTTTATACAAAATATGGGGTTATTTAATGACGATAAGCTATCGTTAATATACAATGCTATTAAATCAAAGGCTATCTTTAATGTGATATCTACTTTCATTGTTGTTGCGCCTGATGTTGACTCTTTAGCTAGCGCTAAGTTATTAACTGTAAGCCAATTTATCCATCTATCCAATTATTTAACCCTTTTAGGATCTGTTGAGAAATGACTCTATCTTGTATCGTTTAGTACCAATAAATAGGCCTGATATGCTTTCAAAAATAAAGTCTGATTATATTGTTGGTGACAAAAACGTAAGTTAATTGTAATTGATACTCTAGAATTAATTAATAATATAAGCTTCGAAATATTATATTGATAAATTGCGGAGGAGGACTCGATATATACCGTATTTTCGAAACTAGCAAAGACATCCAAGTTTATATCTTTGATTCTCACCGCCCTTACAACTTACACAATGTTTATAATTATACTTCAATTAAAGTAATTGGTAATGATGAGAACATAACACCCGAGTTGTCAAGCGCCTATCGTGTAGTATATCTAAATGAATACGATATGGACTTGGTTGTTAGTGGAGATGAAGTAAGTTTATTATTCTTTTATAATTTATTTAGTAAGTTTGACATTTAAGGCTGACTCAGATGATGAACTTGCAGGTGATGATCCAGTCAAAGCTGAAAGAAAGAGGCAAAAAAAAAGAGAGCTTCGTAAAAAAATAAGGAAGGACAGCTATAATTTAATTAAAAGATATGAATCATCCGGGGTCGAATACGGTATGTCGGTTTCATGCTTAATGTTAACCATGGCTGAAGGGCAAGGTGCCTTAAAAGATGATTATTTATGGTGGGCTTCTATTGGACTGACATCTCGTTTTATTTCTAATCAGCATAGTAGAGATCAATATTTAATGCATTATGATTGGTTTCAACGTAAATTGGAGAATCATAATATAGAAATGTATCCCAATAAAAAAAGGCCTTCTGGTCCAATAACTAAAAATGTAACTGTCGCGTTTGATAATAATACTCTTAGAGGTAGAGTGATGAATAGACGTATCCAACGCAACTCTGGCACCAAGGCAGTTAGTGAAGTACACTTTGATCCTAATGTTACTTTTGTTTCCGCCGAAAACGCGATTAAAAAATTGAGAAAAGATAAGCCAGAAGACCCTACCAACGACCGTGAGCTTTTCAATATCCTTTCAGCACCCATGCCAACACCTTCGCCTCTACCAATCGAAGATAATAGTAAAGATTCACATTTATACCAAAGAAACAAGCTAGATGTTGAAGGTAGAGTCGAACTTAAGGAAGCATTCATATTTCCGACTTTGCATTATTGGAACCTATATGAATCTATGCGTTATAGTAATGAAATTTCTACTAACTTTCGTGTATGGACGGAAGCAGGTCGTAGTCGAATGCATAATATTTTAGCTAAAATGGGTGTATCTTTAAGCCAATCATGTTTGTTTTATCCTACTATGGATCGTGATATTAAAGTTTCTTTAATGAACAAACTAAATGGATACGCGCCTCAGTATGGACTTCGAAATCTTACCTATCCTTCTATTTGTAGGCATATGGGATATAACACTATTCTGCCCCTTGAAGCTGCAGATGTTTGTGCTTCTATAGAAGCTTTATTAAAGGTAAATATTAAAAAATTGCTTGAATAAATTATAATATTGTTAGGTTACGCCAACTATGTTAGAGCGTTTGACTGAGCTGAATCGAGAGATTGTATTACGTACAGTTCTTTATGATGGTGACACTCAACTTAAACTTGATGCTACCAACAAAGTTGCACCTGAGGTTTTGGAAACTCTTAAAAAAGGGTTTGAGAAATGGGATGGGGATGAAACTGATTTAGATGGAATTTATCAGCAGTGCTTTTCGATCGCTTATAGTGCATTTGATAAGTAATATACATATATATTTACCAGCCAAGTTTTAACTTTTATTTAGCATTAAATTGCTTAAAGCAGGTATCAATTTAAATATTCATATTAAAAAAGGGATTATGGAAGAAGGGTTCAAATTATTAAAAGATAATGATGTGTGTGAATTTGATGCCTATCGCCTTGCCTTTGTCAAAGAAAGTCCTCGTGCAGAAACTTATATTCATCCAGATACACTTGCTGATCTCGGTCATTTTTTATCACAAGCAATTAAACGCAGCTCCCGTGATGGTTCAGATAAAGGAAAGAGCTTGCCAATTGTCACTGCATCTTTAGATAAATCTAGTAATAGATTTTTAGTTGTTGCTGTTAGAGATTTTACTACTTTTACAAGGGACCCAATTGCACTTGCTTTCAAGCAGCAAGCTAATGACCCTAAAGTTAAACTACAGTTTGCTAGGTTCAAAAATTCGGTCATTGAGGTAAATCAAGACGACTTTGGTATCTTTCTTACAAATTTAAATATAAGGGTAAAAGAAATTGAATCTAGATGATAATGCTCTTATTTATGATTTGTCCAGCCTTTAAGGTGGTGACTCCTGTACTTCAATTACTGTTATGAATTAAATGTGTGCTTTGTATTTATTTTTGATGACGTTCTTATTTATTTAGTGTGTAATTAAAGAATTGAATTGGTCATTATCTTTAAAGTATTAAATACCTAAGCTATTTCATAAAAATGTGACTATTTATTATAATTTTGTTTAATAAAAGTTCATAAAAGCTGAAACTATTTTAATTCAACCAACTAGTTTTAATTTATCTATAAAGAGTAATATAATTACCATTAAGCTACTTACTCAATAACCATGATTCCTTACTATTGCAATCAAACTTATAATTATGAGAATATATTTTATAAAAAAATAATAAAAGCGTAAACACTTTAATAAAAAAAAAACTTAAATAAAACCAGAGCCATTAAATTTGAATGGGATAAAAGTATCTGTAGGAGTCCAATTCATATTTTCTCGAAAATTAAGAGGATGAACATCAAACATATTGTTTAATAAATCATGATTATTTAGTATACTCATTTTAGTTTCACTGTCCTTCAATCGATCCTTTTCCTCCTTTTCTGAAATTTTTCTTTGATTCTTCGATTTAATTTGATCACGATTTGGAGCAGCATTTCCATTGCCATTATTTGTAGATGTTCTTTTACTAGCTTTATTTGATAAAACCTTCCTTTTACTATTTGGGCCATTCCTTTTCTTTACCACTTTCTTGTTATTTGGTTTAATAGGGCTAAGATCAAGCTCAGATTCAACATTAATAGAATTGGCGCTTTTGTCTTTTGTAAAATCCTCACTATTAATAATCTCATTAATTTTATTTTCATTCTGTTCCATCAAATCCATCTTAGCTTCGACTCTGTTTAAGATGTTTTCTGTTTCCGTTTCTGTTTTGTCTTCGTTCAACTTTATATTACTACAGTCTTCGCTTGCCTCCATTATTTGACTAAACAATTGTGTAAAGTCTTTCTCGAAATATAGTTTCTGTTGATTATCTGATAAGAATAATTGTCTATGGCTAAAAATACGTCAAATACAAAAGCTCAATGTAGTTTAATTATTTACTTACAATTCATCAAACGTACTTTGTATTGCTCCATTTTTTAACAAGTGACAATGTAAATCTTTATTCATTAAAAATATTTTACAATTTCTTGAACTTTTTTAAGTTTTAAATTACAGTAAAAAAGAAATTCAACGACTGTATTGCTGAGAATATTATAAATCTAAGATAGTAATTAAAATTAGATAGCAAATTTACAAATTAAAACAATTATACAAATATTTATTTAATTGCTAAGCTTGGAGAAGATGTTTAAAATAGATTTCCACACAGTATCTGGAGATTGAGAGGCATCAACAACAGATAAAATCTTTTTCTTTTGATAATAATCACACACAGGTACAGTTTGAGCATGATATACATTAAGCCTTTTCTTTAAAGCTTCTTCGTTATCATCACTACGTTGTATCAATGGTTCACCGGTGATATCATCTTTCCCAGCTACTTTAGGTGGGTTAAATTCTTTATGGTAAGAACGTCCAGATTCTTTATGTATAAGTCTACCGGTAATACGGCTTACCAAAAGCCCATCGTCAATTTTTAATTCAATAGCTTGATCTAATTTTTTTCCATCTTTCTCAAGAGCTTTATCGAGTTTCTCAGCTTGAACAACGGTACGTGGGAAACCATCTAATAAAAAACTATATATGTCAATAATTATTATAAAAATTCATAAATTAGTCATCTTATAGAGATAAAAGCCAAATAAAATATTTACCCATTTTTACATTCTGGGTTAAGCTTCAAGTTGTCTTCAATCATTTTGACCATTAAGTCATCCGACACTAATTTTCCAGAGTCCATGATTTCTTTTAATTCTTTTCCGATTGGACTTCCACTTGCAACAGCATTTCTTAACATATCGCCTGTAGCTAAATGACAAATACGGTATTTATCAACAATACGTGGGGCTTGGGTACCCTTACCTTTTTATATATTTAAATAAATGATAAAAAAAATAAAACAAATTTTTTACCAGCACCTGGTGGGCCCATGATGATCAATCTTAAAGACTCGGGGGTACTTTCTTGATGTTTTGGTTCACTTTGTGCAGTCATAGTTAAAAACTTATCATTCTATGACAATCTTTGTTATCTTTAAATATCTGATTTTGGTCCCATAATCCGTGATTTCAACCAATCATCGTACTAAAATTAAGTTTTCGGTTTAGTCAGTTTATTTTTCCTTCTTTTTGACGCGGCAGTGTTTACCATCCCCAATTTTTTGCACTAAATCTAATTTTTTTCTTACTTTTCGCTTAATCAATGGGTAAATTATTATTAGTTGCCAATTATCTTATTAAAGGTGAGATCATCAAGTAAATTATACTATAAAAATAAATTTTATTCTCTTATGAATCAGATCAAATACTCCTTCTATCCTTTTTATTTAGTATTTTTTTACAATAGAAAACCACTTTGCCACGAGAATCTTGAATTTTAGTATGCAAATAAATTGCCCATAGTTGTAAGCTAAAATGATGCTATAATACCCTTACTGGTATTATGTGGAGCTCTACTAAAGCCTTCTTCATACGAACGTCATTAAATATAAAACTGAAAATCGGTTAATAAAATTTATATGTATCAAAATTTTGATCTTTTTATGGTATTGAAGGCTATCTATATCTACAACAATGACAAAATATAAACAAAAAGTGTTTAGATATTATAAAACTTGAAAGCAGTTTGAAAGTATCTATTAATGTTAACGATTTAATAAGCTAATACTTTAAAAACTATTGTGAATATTAAATTATATTCTTAAAATTAAAATTTTAAAATCATTTTTCTTAAAGGTCGTGTTTTGACAAAAATATTTTATGAAATGTAGAGTATCTTTTACCTCATTATTATTCTTTACCTGTTTTATATTTTTATAAAATACTCTAATTTTTAAATAAAACTTTATTAAACTTTAAGAAATAAAAATAAACTAGCATAATGCTATCCAATTTTTTATGCTTTCAGAAAACCGATTTAACCGCAATAAAGGAAATAACTTAAATTCGATGTAACAACTATGATTATGTTTATATGTAAGTATTTTCTTTGGCTTTATCACTTTCATTTTTCAAGCGCTATTTGAGCGGAAAAATTGTTAATAAAGTTCCCAAACACAAAACACATTCCCATGTAATGTCTATAATTTAATATCATTTCTTAAAAAGTAAATTAACCAAACAAAATGTGCGTATAAGTTTCCTTTTAACTACAGACTGAGTTTTGTATCTTTCTTTTATTTAACACCAATAGGGAGAGAAAGTGTTATAGTTTATAGCAGATATCATCAAAGATCGATTAGTGCTTGACTTTAAATAAGACAGTAGAAATAATAGAGTATATTGACTGTTTGAACAGATAAAATGAGAGTGAGACGAAACTTTTGGAATTTAGAAGTAAACAGATTATGCAAAAGTTTTTCATATCCAGGGAATATATACTTTAAGCGCTGGATAAGATATCGATTTTTCCCCGGTATGGATGGTTATCACAGTCAGAATAATCAATTTAATCACATTGTGCAAGAACTTAGTAAAAAAAGTAACAACGAATAAATATTATGAGCTTTGTCGAGTATATGGGGATGTATTTTTGTATTTAAGAATTTTACTGACAATTTTTCCACATAAATAGCGCTTAAAAAATGGAAAAATAATGAAACTAAAAAAAACAGCCCCATATCATAGACGATTTTATTTTATCCTTGTTTTTGTTTTATTTTATTTTTTGTCTTTTTTTATTCGAAAAAACACTTCTATATTATTATTCAAAATTATTATATTTCATTATATACGGTAAAAAATGATTATGATAGTTAATATTTTTTATACCAAACTGAGATACCAAAAAATGATAAAATTTTAATATTACATGTTAATAAAGTTTATTAAAAAATTCATAGGATGAGTTTTTTTTAAAATATTATAAATTACATACAAGGTGATTTATTATAATGTTGTTTATGATTTTAAAAATATGGGAATGTATTTTTGTACCTAAGAATTTTACCAACAATCTTTTCACTCAAATAGCCCTTAAAAATGGAAAAAATAATGAAGTCAAAAAAAACACTCCCATATAAAATATAATATGGGAGTGTTTTTTTTGACTTCATTATTTTTTCCATTTTTAAGGGCTATTTGAGTGAAAAGATTGTTGGTAAAATTCTTAAACACAAAAAAACACTCCCATATGTTTATAGAATGTTTTTTAATATCTTTTGCTTCAATATTAACAACCATTACGCTTTCAATGTTTAATAAAGTTAAATTATAGAGTCGTTTTTTAACTCCTATATTTGATTTTACTTTACCCATTCTCATAACAATGGAAATACTTGAGATTTGATTATCATATAAGATTTAAAATAAGGATGTTATAATCTTCTCATCTCTAGTTTTGCTATAATAAATAAACGTTTAAAGGTCTTGATTTTTTATTATACACAAACAATTAAGCATGTTCTATAATTAGGCTAAAGCTAGTATATTAATTTTTACTTCCTATTTGTATGCTGCCATTATAGTAATAACATTTTTCAAAAAAATAAGAATTTTGATTACATAGCTTAAGTACAAACGACCATACTTTTTAAATGAAAGATTACATTCATTTTAATTGATAAGTGATAAAGAAGTTAATGCTTTTGTATAGACTGCTTAGATTCTTCAAAAAACAATATTGAGTAATAAAAGATGCGCACTTTATTAACTTTTTAACTCACATTTCTATCAACAATTAGGGATGGTTTTTTTGATTTCATTACTTTTTTCCACCTTTTAAGCGCTATTTGAGTGGAAAAGTTAATAAAATTCTTAAACACAAAAATACATCCCCAATTACTAATTATAAAAAGCACCGAATTTTATATTAACAGAGTAGCTAGCCTATTTTAGGCACAAAAATAAGCTTTTTGAGATAAGAATTTAAGCCTTTGAGCACCAAGCGTTGCAGAAAAATTCTGTTCAATTGGATCACAATTTTAATCAATTTATGCTAACTAAGTTAGGTTTTTAAGGTTTAACATCCAAAGAGTTAATTTGATTTAGGTTGTGTGAGCAATGTCGTCATAATTTTATTTTGATTAAAATCATATGTATACAATGTTCATCATAATTTAATTTTGCTACATAAAAATTTGGTGAGTATTATCCATCTATGGTACTCAAGTGGTTAAGAATATTCTTATTTATAAATTCGAATTTTGCGCATTTTTGAGTTGTTAATATAAATATACATAATCAATAATGTTATAATAGGCCAGAATATCAAAACAATATCAATTTTGTCAATTTGTTATTTCTAAGTAGAAAAAATAATAGGAAGCTTATAGTGGATTCTATTGTACTCACATATTTTTTCGCAATCAAGAATTAGCTTTATTCTAAACTAAATAACCCCAAAGGTTAAATATCATTAACCTCAATAAAATCAAACCTTTTGCTAAAATTTTTACGATTATAGTTTAGAAAAAATTTTATAGATACAAACCCATCAATTGATTTCTGTCATAATTAGATCTTTTTTTGATCAAGTTTTAGTTTAAAAATAATGACAATTGCCATTTTCTTTAAAAAATCTGATCGTTTTTTAATATAACTCAAAATGATATTTTAACTAGCAATTGAAAATCAAATCAATCAATCATGTTTGGCTTAAAGTGTTTTTAAAAATTGGTAGAAAGAGGCTTTTTTTTAATAATTTTAAAGGATTTGGAAGAAGCATTCAGTATTCTAATTAGAAAGGGCAAACCTTTCTTTTAAAGAATAACTTTAATGGGTATATTTTTTGAAAATTGGAAAGATTGTAGAGTATGAGACGTTTTCTAATAGTAACTTTAAGCATTGTAAGATTACACTTATAAGTGAATTTATTAGCTTATGGATTTCAATTCTTTCTTAAACAAAAAAATGAGGAAGGAATTACAAAGCTTCTCTTTATCTAAATTAGTTCTATTTAGAAAGTTTTAATTGAGTTTCGAAAACTGGATATTAAGATAGACAAACACTTCGAATCAAAAGAAAAGAAAATAGTGAATCTAAAAATTTTATAGGCGGAGAATTAGATATTCAATCATTTTTAACTAAGTCAGTTTACATCAACTATTTTATAATTCCTCTAAATTTTTAATCAATTAGTTAATAACTGAAGATTAAGCTAAATTTTCCTACAAACTATATAAACTATAAACTATAAAATTAATATAAAAATAAAAACTATTCAATTTAATTTCTTTTGTTCTTAACTATTTTTTATTCTGTTTAAAACAAAAATTTTATCTTACATATTCAATAAAAAACATACATTAATAAAAAGTATAATACATAATAATAATGGGTAAAGAAGAAGTTAATTTATCCACCATTAATGAAAAAAGTAGTCACTTCAAATACTCACCCGGAGAGTTGAAAGCTTTATTTGATCCTAAAAATATCAATTTATTGGGCGAATTGGGAGGTACGCCCGGGCTAGTAGAAGGCCTACATGCGAATGTAGAAACTGGGTTGAGAGATGTTAGTCCAAGTCTAAGCGATAGTACAGCATTACAAAAACTGGACTCTTCTGATATTAATGTGGCGCGTGCTAAACACTTTGGTATCAATAGGTTACCTCCAGTTAAAACCAAATCCTTTTTAAAGCTATGTTGGGAGGCATTACAAGATAAAGTGATGATTATTTTATCCATTGCTGCTTTGGTCTCTTTAGCTATTGGTATCTATCAAGATGTAAGTGGTAGTGGCTCACATGGCAGTAAAAAGAGTGCAAAGGATGCAGATAAGCCCCATTGGATTGAAGGTGTGGCCATTATAGTAGCAGTATTGATTGTTATATTAGTGAGTAGTTTAAATGATTATCGTAAAGAAAAACAATTTCAAAAATTAAACTCTAAAAAAGAAGATCGTAGTGTTAAAGTTATTAGGGATGGTAAAGTGAGCTTAGTTTCAGTTTATGGTTTATTGGTAGGGGATGTGATGCAATTAGAGCCTGGAGAAATTTTAGCAGCTGATGGTATATTATTATCAGGCCATAATATTACTTGCGATGAAAGTAGTGCCACTGGTGAATCGGATGCAATTAAAAAACATACTTATGAAGAAATATCGGGGAGAAGTGTACAACCTCAAACTTCAGAATCACCAGAAATTTTATCTGCTTTACCAAATCTAAAAGCCATTCAAAACTCTAGTCCAGTATCTGGTAAATCAGATCCCTTTTTAATCTCTGGTTCAAAAGTTTTAGAAGGTGTAGGTAAATGTTTGGTTGTAGCTGTGGGTGAAAGTAGTTTCCACGGAACTATCATGATGAATCTTAGAACTGATAACGAAGAAACCCCTCTACAGAAAAAATTAGGTATTCTTGCTGAACGTATCTCTAAATTAGGTGGTGCAGCTGCTTTATTAATGTTGGTTGTGCTCTTGATTCGTTATTTTGCTGCCTGGGGTAGTTTGACTGATGATGATAAGCAGGCTGCTGTCATTGTACAAAAAATTGTTAGTATTATTATCACTACCATTACTGTAGTAGTAGTAGCAGTCCCAGAAGGTCTTCCATTGGCTGTAACTTTATCTTTGGCATTCGCAATGGTTAGGATGTTAAAAGATAACAATTTGGTTCGTTTATTATCTGCCTGTGAAACTATGGGAAGTGCCACAACGGTATGTTCTGATAAAACAGGAACACTTACCCAAAATCGTATGACAGTTGTAGCAGGTACGTTTGGTAGTACAGTGCAATTTTTGAGGGATCCTCAAAATTTAACT
Organism: Batkoa obscura; assembly: GCA_030770535.1. Taxonomy (NCBI): domain Eukaryota; kingdom Fungi; phylum Entomophthoromycota; class Entomophthoromycetes; order Entomophthorales; family Batkoaceae; genus Batkoa; species Batkoa obscura. The sequence continues at coordinate 785,662 of JASVEC010000022.1, read as the reverse complement.
AAGGTGAATTGTTCAATCCCCCCACTTAAACCAGATGAGTTTCCAAATGCTATTCCAAAAGAAGTGTTAGATTTATTATCGGAAGGTATTGCTATTAACTCTTCAGCATTCGAAAGTACAGATGACAAAGGAACAGTCACCTTAGTTGGTTCAAAAACGGAGGTAGCATTACTCGAATGGTGTGATTCTATTTCTACACCTTTTAATGAATTACGTCAAAGATATCCAGTGGAAGAATTATGGCCATTCAGTAGCGAACGTAAAAGTATGGCTACTTTAGTTAAATTACCAAATGATAAATCATCTTATAGATTGTATATCAAGGGGGCTTCTGAAATTGTATTGAGTAAATGTACGACAATGGTAGATTTCAGAAAAGGATCAAATGATGGAGAACAACCCTTCATACATCATCCTATTGATAATGATATCAATAATTCTATTCAACATCGTATTTCAGAATATGCTGATGAAACTTTACGTACTATCGGTATTGCTTATAAAGATTATCAACTTACTTCAGATGAAAGCAGTAGATTGTTAAATCTTAATGGAGACGATCGCCATCAATTTTGGGAAAACAAATACACAGCAGAAGAATTCTCCTTTTTAGGAGTAGTAGGTATTGAAGATCCATTACGTGATGGAGTACCAGAAGCTGTAGAAGCATGTAGAAAAGCAGGTGTTACTGTGCGTATGGTAACTGGTGATAACGTATTAACAGCTAAATCAATTGCTAGAAAATGTGGTATTTATAGTGAAGGCTCAGTGATCATGGAAGGACCTGAGTTTCGTAAACTTTCATCCCATCAAATGGAATTTGTAATTCCAAGACTTAGAGTTTTAGCCCGTTCATCACCAGAAGATAAGATGAAATTGGTTAAGAAGCTCAAAGAAATGGGTGAAGTGGTGGCTGTAACTGGTGATGGTACTAATGATGCACCTGCTCTTAAGGCAGCCAACGTTGGGTTTTCTATGGGTATTGCAGGTACAGAAGTAGCTAAAGAAGCTTCTTCAATTATTTTAATGGATGATAACTTCTCTTCAATTGTTAAAGCTATTATGTGGGGTCGTACAGTAAATGATGCTATTAAAAAGTTTTTACAATTCCAACTTACTGTCAACGTAACCGCTGTCATTGTTGCTTTTGTTAGTGCTGCTGTTGATAGTAATGAAGATTCAGTCTTAAAAGCTGTACAGCTATTGTGGGTTAATTTGATTATGGATACTTTAGCTGCTCTTGCTTTAGCTACTGATCCACCTACGCCTGAAGTTCTAAATCGTCCACCAGATTCTCAAAAGGCCTCCTTAGTTAATGTTCATATGTGGAAGATGATCCTTGGTCAAGCCCTTTTCCAAGTAGCTATTATCTTTGCTGTATTATATGGTGGTACCAGTTTCTTCACACCTCAAAAAGATGACGATGATGTTGAAAAAGAAGTTTTGGAAACAGTAGTATTTAACGCATTCGTATTTTTACAAATCTTTAATTTATTAAACTCGCGTATTGTTGGTAACGATTTAAACATCTTCCGTGGTATTCATAAGAATTGGATTTTCAATAGTATTTTTATAGGCATCATTGTATTACAGGTAATTATTGTACAGTTTGGTGGTGCTGCTTTTGATACAAGGCCATTGAATGGAGTTCAATGGGGTGCTTCCATTGCTATTGGTTTGTTTTCTATTCCTATTGGATTTGTATTACGTTTGATTCCAGTGAATTTATTTGATTCTCTGACACCTGGGCATAAAAACATTTACAATGTTGAAAATATGAATCAAGCCATACCTACTGCTAGTAAAGACAAGTTTGAAAATAAACAAGCCAATCAAAACCCTTTCCTTACAGCTGCTATGCTGCCCTCTTTAGTGGCTACCTCCGTTGGTGTTGGTTTAACTCCACATAATCCTAAGGAAATGGATCAATATTTATCACCAAAATAAGTTGAACTAGCTTAAGTCATACCATATTATAAATTAATCGCATTGTAGTTGAAAATAAATATATCTTAATTCTTAATAGAATAAATAACAGTAAACGTTTACTATCTATATTATTTATTAGTTTATTAATAATATAGGTACATCTTATTTTTAAATATTGATAAATTGCTATTTTTTTCATTGCATAAAAAGACAAATGGATGAAACTAAAAAATATTCCTAACGAATTTATTGTATCATTTATAACAACTTGACATATAAAAATACAATTGATCATGGTGACTCTCTTTTAATCAACTGAGTTTGAACAAAGGCTGTTTAATCTTTGATCTTCCTACAAATAAGAATAAAATAAGTTCAGGAATAAGATAAAAGATGATCGAATTGCATAGGGAAATATTGATAAGTAAAACTAAAATTGCACTTGATGTTAGATTAGAAAGCAAAATCATTAAGTTGACATTTGTTCTTTGAATTTAGTAGATTAAATCTCCCAATTGTCATCTTACTAAAAGTGGAGTTCATATTGATGATAAAAATACAGGATGCACTGGATTCATGGTTAATACAATTGAAGATAGAGTTAAAATATCATTATTTTATGCAAACTAGATGAACCTAAGCACGTAAGATCTAAACAACTGCTAACAGGATATATATATAAATAGAGCTTTATCTTAATAGAATATTGATGACTCCAAGCTTCCTTACTATGTTCACATTAAGTAAAAATGCTCATAGTACTGCTATAATAGAAAGGGCCACTTGTAATAATATAGTTGGTGTTGATAATCTATTAAGTTTTTTAAAGGTATGAAAATTAATAATTGATTTATAGTAAAGTTCTATTGCCATATAAAACGATTGATACTTATTTTTAAACAAACTTTAAGGTTTTTAATTGTTATGGTAAATAATAGTGAGATATGTAATATTTTTTTAAACAATTGAAAAGTAATCATTTAATTACTTTTGTGCTTAATTATCCTATCACTTTAAATGTCTTAAACTCAAACGCTTTTCTAATAACTTAATTGTTACTAAATATATAGCGTTATTTTATACAATAAAAACAAAACTTAGCAGATAACTTAAAATTAAAATATACTACTGGTGTTTTGTACAGTACTTTATACAGTATCACTCAAAAGTAAACAAAAAAAAATAAATTCCTAAGGTTTTTGCTCTAGAGTAATTGACTGATTTGATTAGTTACGTGAACTTTCTCTTTTGCTTTTACTGCGTATTGTTTTATACCAACTTTTTTTCATAACTTGTCAACTATCATAAATCAAAATCAAAAAGTATCAATTTTCCTGCCATCAATTTTTTTGCTTTAATAGTTAGTTTATACAACTTCCCAGGCTCTAAATTTTGAAATTTTGTATTAAAAGTTTAAACTTTGTACAATTGCTTAAAGTCAAATTTTTTTGCGTATACATACGGCATATGCTCTTGGTGGATTAATCAATTAATCGATAGCTAAAGATTTGTCTTACTGTTTTTATAAATTATGAAAAAGTAGTGAAGTAACTTTGAATATAGAAAATAAGCCAGCTATGAAGAAAAAAGTTATTTATTATGATTAGACATGCAAATGATGGTGGATGTGAAAGCGATATCAATGAATTGGTGGGACTTTTGTTGTATTATACTGAATTAGATTGGATTAGATGAGCAGCTACTTAGTTGCAGATAAAAACCACATTTATTTAAAAATAACAAAGTAGACTGCATTACGATTAAAGTAATTAAGAATGAAGTCAAAGTATTATTTCTTGTGCATAAGCTAGGCAACTTTAATTAAAGTTTTAACAACTATTAACCTAATATCAAGTATAATTTTTCCTTAATGGTGCATTTATGGATCCAAAGTTTGCCAATTTGTTTATATTAAGTAAAAATATTAAGATGCCCTTATAGTAGAAGGAATCTCTTACACTATTATTTTTCACATGGATGAATTATCTAATGCTTTCAAAGAGGTATGAAAATCAATAAAACTGTCTAATTTATATTAGATAATGATAGAGTAAATAGATTGATATTGAAATTTAATTCTCAAATAACATCTATTTAAATTTATAATAAAATTTCAAAGTTTAAAGTATAACGTTGACAAAGTGATTAATATTTAAAATACTTGACAGAAAATAATATAAATATAATTGAAATTAAGATTCGATAAAAATTGATATAATATAAAGAATTAAAAAGTTAGTTCATATCACGATTATAATTTGAGAGTAATAGAATACATATTGGATAACAATTGTATAATAGTTTAGAAACCCCACTATATTTTTTACAGTATTTAATATTAGTTTTTCTGCGTACTGTTTTAGATTGACTTAACTTTTTAATCAGTTTAGCAACTGAGGATACAAGCCATCTTTTAAAAGGTATAAATAGAGCAATAAAATAAACGTTAACGTAAAATAAACATGAACCGTTCATATAGAGATAATAATAATGATATCTAACAAAGTACTCTATACTAGATGGAAAAGGAAGTCAGTAGCTTAGTATATACTTCTTTAAATTTTAGTCGATTAGTTCCTTCTAATACTTATACTTGTAAATCTAAAAGTAAGGCCAATAGTAACAATCATAATAATATTGGTATTATGGTCGAGAGAATTAAACTCAGGCTAAAGCTGCGGTTATTTTATGTGAACTAGATGAATCTCATCTTACTAGTCTTAAGCAACAAATTATAAGATATATCTAAAGTAAATTTTCTTTCGACAGAATATTGATGACTCGAAGGCATTCCAAAATACTCAAGCTATATATAGAGGCCCAAGATGTTGTTATAATATAAGGAGCTACTTATCATAATATGAGCTGTATTGATACATTATATAATCTCTCAAAAAATATGAGAATCGATCAATCTGTTTGATTTACAGTAATAAAAGATCATACAAAAGTATTGATAATGAACACATACAAAACTTTGTACTGGAAATAGCACTAAAGTAATTTGTTATTCAAAAAAACAGCCAGAGTGTTATATGTTTTTTATTCTTGATTACTTTTTGTTTTTTAAAGCGAAGGAACTATCTTGTATATCAAACAAAAAAGTATACACCAATAAAAACCATGTTGTTTAATAATTATGAATAAATAAAATACTAAAATGTTTATTTTCAATGAAAAATGTATCTCTTTTTCATACCTTTCAGTGAAGTCAAAACCAATATTCAATTCCAAGAACACCGAATTATTAGGTAAATTGGAACCACATCATAGTGGGTGGGAGGCTTAAGAGAATATCTAAAAGCTTTCAGGATGTAACTAGCGGGTTCAGATACAGAAAGTAGATCCTTACATATTAAGATAGATCGAATTATATAAAAAAGGTAGATACTATAATAACAATTCGATTACTATTTTAATAATATATTCAAAAGGCTATCGTATAGAAACACTCTTTATATCTTTTAGTGGTCATTTATGCTACGATTATTTCAGTTTCCCATAGACCTAAGGGGTTATCTTAATGTGTACCATCAGAATTAGTTATGTTATATGGTGCTATAATTAAGTATGCCATAAAATATAGTTACCATTTTATTAAAGTAATACTTGGTCTGTTTCATGTTAACCATCATATTTTTAGCTAAATTTATCAGAAAAATATAATAATTAATGTGAAATAGACCAAGTAACAGGTATTTGATTAGATCTTTTTGTCATGTATTGACTTTATTTCATTATGTTGAGTTTTTTGTATTATTTATGGTTTAGCTTGGCAGATATAAAAATGGCAGTTGATTACGATAAGTATTTCTTTTTAAGCAATTGACTATTGAGTAAGGTTTGTTTTTAATTTTTACTCTCCTACAAACAAAATAAAAAACAAAGTCTAATATAAAATAAAGGATAAACGATTCACAGATGGAGATTTTGATGACTATAATAAATAAAGCGTTTAATACTAGATCAAATGGTGATACTATTGTATTGACATTTTGTTTTTTAGAATTTAGTGGACTATGTTATCATAATGGTTACACAACTATGTCTAAAGCTCAATAATGGGAATAATGATGGGTCTGATATTGTACCCAAAATAAGTAAAGATGAAGATAAAGCGTTGATTATTATGTGTAAATTAGGTGAGTATTAAATCATAGGATTCAAACAACAACCGGTGGGTTATATGCAAAGTAAGCTTTATCATAAGGGAATATTAATGACTCCGAGTTCTCCTACTATGTCTACTTTGAATGTTGATTCCCCCAACGTCTCTATTGTAGAAAATGTTACATGTAACAATGTAACAGATTTTGATGTTTTATTGAATGCTCTTAAAAGCATGGGAACTGATAGAACCGGTTGACCTATAATAAAGAAAACTGTTATATAAAAATGCTGCTACTGGAACTTAAATTTGAAATAATATCATACACATTTATAAACAGATTTAAATTATAAACTTCATATTAGTAAAGCTATTTATTTAATATTAAATTTTCAGTATATGGGGATGTTTTTTTGGCTTAATTACCTTTTCCATCTTTTAAGCATTATTTGAGTGAAAAGATTGTTAGTAAAATTCTTAAACACAAAAATACATCTCCATATTTAAACTTTTGATAACCACAATGTAATTATAGTCCGTACAATGTAAATACTTACTATAACCATTCCAATGGTTTTTAACATCTATGAGTAATGACCGGCTAACTTGATAATAACCATTTGATGATGGTACAGTTGTAATATGTTTTTATAGCGCCTAACGGTGCTTTTGCTGTTTATTGCTTTAGATTAACTTACTGGCTTAATTAAGTATTAGCTATTGATATAAGCTATCCTTTGAAAGCTATAAAAAGAACAATATAAGTATACTTCTAAAATAAAATAAAAGATCAATCAATCACAGAAAGAAACGTTTTTAATAGTAGCCAATAAGGGGCTTGAAACAAACAGAAAACCAATGTTATTAGATTAGCATTTGTTCTTTTGAGCTTTAACGGATTAGATCCATTTAATGTTTACTTCATTAAATATGTAATTCTTATCGGCAATAATGATGATAGAAGCATCAATATTACGGTCGAATCAAACAAATATAGTATTAAAATATTAGTTATTGAATGTAAATCAGATAAAAAGTCTCAATTTACAGGACCTTGACACCTGGCTGAATTTATACAAGGTGAATATTTTCCATATGGAGTATTGATGTCTCCAAGCTCCTCTATCGTTTTTAAATCCTTTGAAGGTGCCAGTGGTGTTCCTATAGTGGAAGGGACCCTCCATAAAAATATTGATGATCCTAACAATTTATTAAATATTCTTAAAGCCATAGGAATCAACGAAGCTGATTGATATAAATAAACCTGCTATATAAAAATATTTACACCAGGGTTTTTCATTTAGATGGTAATATATATAACTATAAATAGAATTTGACTTATAATGCCTAATGTTAATAAAATTATTTACTTAACTAAGAATTTCTAATATATTTTTACTACTTAAATTTTTTTATAATAATATAAATGGAATTACAATTAAAGAATAATAAACAGTTTCTACAATAAAAAGAGTCTTAACAGTAATTCATATTATTATCATAATCCAAAGCTAACAAAAACTAAGAGCAATTATTATGTAATGTTTACTAATTATATGTGTCTTTTCTATACTGTATTTAATGCGTATTAAGTAGGTTAGTGTATATTTTTAACTAGTTGATTATTAACTAAGGATATAAGTTTCATCTTTTGACAACTATAAAAAGAATGATATACAAACTCAAAATCAAAATACAGGTGAAATTCAAAAGGAAAGATTAACAACAACGACAAACACTGCGCCTTATGCTAGATTGGATGATAATGCCATTGAATTAGTGACTGCTCTTTTGAAATTCATTGGATTAGATAATGATGATTGCTTTCGTATTAAAAACATTTATATTGGCTATAATAGTAATATATACGCTAATACTATGGTCCAGAAACCTACAGATAGGACCAAAGTATTAGCAATTGAATGTAATTGAGACAAATCAAATTTTACAAAATCTGAAGAGCATTTAGCCAAGTATATACAAAATACTGCTTTTTTTATAGAGTATTAATGAATCCAAGCTCATCCATTATATTTTATTAAATATAGACGCTCAGGTAGTATAAGAAGCCATCTATAATATAATTTAACTCATATCAATGAATTTCTGAATGTTTCTAAAAAGATGAGAATTGATTAAAGCGCTTGATTTGCAATAGAGGATGCTGCTACATAAGGATATTGCTACTGGAACCTGATTCTAAAATAAATTGGGTATACTTAAGCTTTAATTTAAACTTGATAAGGATAAAAATCTAAATAATAATAGCCTCTTAGTATATTATCCTTTCATCAAAATGCGAGTAAAAAATTACATGATAAAAAGCCTTACACTATATATTTATTATAATCCAAAATAATAAAAACTAAGTTAACATCTATTACTTAATTATTTGCCAATTATTATGCGTTTCTTTAAAATTCATCATTTACCTTATTGGATGCTGTTTTAGATTGACTTCCTTAGTCAATAAAGTATTAGCTAAGGATACAAGTCATCTTTTGAAGGTTATAAAAGAGTAATAAGAAAACAAATAAAAAACATGAATGAACTGGAAAAAGAGATATTTTTAACAACAGCTAATATAGCACTTGAAGCCAAATGGGAACGTGAGATCACTGGATTAGCCTTTGCTCTTTTAAGATTTAGTGGATTAGATCCATTTAATGGTTACTTTATTAAATCTGGAATTCCTATCAACGATTATGATAGTGTAGGAACTGCTATTTTAATTAAGACAATTAAAGATAAAGCTAAAGTATTAGTTATTATGTTTATATTGGATAAATCTGAACTTTCGAGATCTAGCCATCAACTAGAGGAATTTATGCAAGAAAAGCTTTATCCTAATGGAATATTAATGGCTCGAGAATATTCTACCATATTTGAATTAGATACAGAAGCTTACAACACTTATGTAGTAGAAGTAGCTACCCTTAACAATTTAATGGATATCGACAAATTATTAAGTACTTTTAAAAAGATGAGAGTTGATGAAAGAGCTTGACTTATAATAAAAACAATTGCTATATAAAATAATTGATTTTAGAGCCTAACTATATAGTGGTATTATATATAATAACAAATGAAGGTTTAAACTACAAAGCTTAACATTTATAAAACTATTTATTTAGTAGTAAATTTCTAGTATATGGGGGAGTGTGTTTTTGTGTTTAAGAATTTTACTAACAAATTTTTCACTCAAATAGCACTTAATAGAAAAAGTGATGAAGCTAAAAAAATACCCTCACATGATGAAAGTACTGGTATTACAGTTGAGAAAACTAAAGGTCAAGTTAAGGTAGTGACCATTTTGGGCAAACTAAGTGAGTCTCATCATATCAGGTCTAACAGCAATTGGTGAAACATATAAAAGATAGATGTTTTTCTAACAGAGTATTAATAACCCTAAGCCATTCTACTCATTGTATTTACATTACATACAAATTATTATGATATTACCATAATAAAAGGAGCTGCTTATAACAATATTGACGACAATATCGGAGATTTACCTAATGCCTTTAAAATATAAGAATGGATTGAACTGGTTGATTTATAAAAGAAATCTATAAAAGTATCAACATTGATTGTAAATAAGATTCAAGCATTCCAATTGTTATTGCACTAAATGTTAATGAAGAGTGTATGGGAATGTCTTTTTTTGTTCAAGAAACTTGCTAGCATTTTTTCTGCTCAACAGTACTTAAAGGGAAAAGTGATGAAACCAAAAAAGTACCCCATATGCTATATTCTTTAAAATAAAGCCCAATGTTAATAAAAAAATATTTTAGTATTTTAATTTGTTTTTGTTAACAATATACTATCATACATACTCAACAAAAAAAAGTACATAACAATAAAATATATATTACTGGGTAATCATGTATAAAAATAACTAAATTACCTGTTGTCAAGGAAGAGAATAATTACTTCAAGTACTCCTAAATGAACTCAAAAACATTTTTAATCCCAAAACACTCAGTTATTGTTGAATTAAAAGCATCATTAAATAATAGAAAGCTTGAAATTGAGTGTTAGAGCTATCAAGATGTTATAAACAGTAATTCAAATGCAATAAGGTGAACTCAAAGTACTCAAATAAACTATATTGAATTTAAAATATATTTGTTATAATGATATAGTTGATTTATATATCAAAGAGAAATTTGATTTGTTAAGATGGATTGAAATGGTCTCAGAGATCTTCTAATATTTGTTTCCACTGAATTACGTTAACTTTATACGGTGATATTTTTTTTGACTTCATTATTTTTCCATTTTTAAATGCTATTTGAGTGGAAGAATCGTTAGTAAAATTCTTGAACAAAAAAACACATCCCTATATTTTGAGGAAGTGTAACAATGTTTATTATCGAAATAAGTTTTGTATAATATCAAAAGTCAATTGTGTTGTAATCAAAAGCTATTTCTATTTTTATTAATAAAATAACAAATAAGTATTTAAATTATGTTTTTAGTTTGACTAATTTAGCAAAATTATTAAAATCTTCATAAATTCTTAAGAATAAAAAACATTCGAAAGTTAAATTTAAAATATTATTTAAAATATTATGAATATTACAATTCTTTTATCTTTAAAACAAATTAAAGAGTAAAATTAATAACAATAAATTACAGTAAAAAAAAGGTTAATTATAATGGAGTTTAAAGGGTGTAGTATTAGATAAGCGTATTATTTAATAAAGAGGAGGAGATTTAAGGGCATTAAAAGAGCCTTTAAAACTATTACTTCCATGATTTATTTAAGTAAAATAAACAATCAAATTATGTTTATTATATATAATAATTAACTTTTAATTTACTGGTATACGCCATCCGATAAACCTTAACTCAACTATTTATTATGCATTTGTTATCAACTCTGATTCAACTGGCTAAGCATTGATTTTCACATGCTAAAAAAATTTAACTATAAATATCACAAAATTAAGATTTGTTTTTAAAGTAAACAATTTTTGAAAAATGACTAAAGAAAAAGAGATGGGCACTAAAGAAACAGAAAGGACTGAAAAAGAGAAAATAAAATATCAATTAGATGTCAAAGTTTTTCCTTATAAGCATGCTCTCCCCGTACATGTCAATAATTCGTATTCTATTTTAGCAAAAGAAGCTCCACCTCAAAATTATCGTGGTTTTTTTACTTTGGCTAGTAAGTTGAATGCTAGACTTAAATCTATAATGTGACTAATCTTGTTTATTATCATAGTGTTATTATTATTAGCTACCAATGTACGTTTAATAGTGGAAAACTTTTTGAAATATGGAGTTTTAATTAGGTTACCAACTCAACGTAGTATTAGTGATTTGGATTGGCTATTAACCTTTGTTTTAGGAGTATATATATTGGCTTCAAGTTATGTATGTTTTTATATTGAACGCTTAATGATAAGTGAAAAAGGAGATATATTAGATGATAAAAAAAAGAGGTTTTATCGTTATTTACATACTTTAAATATTAGTTTAGTATTGATAATGACTACTTATACCGTTTATTTTTGGTTATTTCATCCCTTTTTGGGTTTTATTATGATGTTATTTTCTTCAATTACAGCACTTAAATTGATATCATTTGCTTGTGTTAATAGTAGCTTAAGAAGCGCTTATGAAAAAAAAGAAAAGATTCATTCTTATGAAATAGAATATCCCAATAATTTAACTAGTAATAATTTTATTTATTTTTTATTGGCGCCTACTTTATGTTATCAACCAAGTTATCCAAGGACGGAAAAGATAAGAGTTGGCTTTTTACTCAAAAGGATAGCTGAATTTACATTATCTACTTTATTAATGTATTTCTTGGTTGTTCAATACGCTATCCCAACTTTAAGAAATTCAATTACTAGAGAAAATCAAGTACATAATCCAAATCCCGTTTTTGTTTTTGAAAGAGTTTTAAAGTTATCTTCAATCTCTGTAATCGTTTGGTTGCTTGGTTTTTACGCTTTTTTTCATTCTTTTCTTAATGCTTTGGCAGAAGTAAGTTAATTCATTTATTATAAATTTAAGTTTTAAATTGATCTTTATTTAGGTATTAAAATTTGGGGATCGTAACTTTTATTTACCATGGTGGAATAGTTCTTCATTATCTCAATATTGGCGTTTATGGAATCAACCCGTCCATAATTGGATGAAACGACATGTTTATGTACCTGTTGTCAATGCAGGCTATTCACAATTGGTTGCTGTAGCTGTTAGTTTTTTCTTTTCAGCCGTATTTCATGAATTATTATTTGGTGTCTCAGTACATTCAATTCAAGGATTTGCTTTTTGGGGTATGCTTGGTCAAATACCATTAATCATTATTACGGATTTAATTGTTAAGTATCGTGGTCCTACTACATCTGCTGGTAATGTTGTATTTTGGTTAGCTTTTTGTATCATTGGTCAACCATTATTAGTAGTTCTATATTATTATGACTGGACAAAACGTAATCCTCCACTTTCTATTTAGTTATTATAATTAAATATATGTTATATTATTATATTGTATAAACAAAAAAATAGTTATTATTTATTAATGTAAATATTAAAAAATTATAATTAAGTACAAAAATAGTTAATAAATTGTAACTTTAATTTAAGCTAACAAAGATTCCCCATCCATTTCTTTAGGTTTAGGTAATCCCATAGTAGCTAAAATAGTTGGGGCTACATCACAGAGAGCCCCTTCAGAACCAGCCTTAAATTTAAGATCTGTATTACTCATAACAAAAGGTACTAAAAATATTATTATTAATAAAAATAATAATAAAAACATCAATGAAACTTACCCTTAGCAGTAGTATGAGCAGTATGAGGACCTCCTTCTTCTGAAATCATTTTTTCAGCATTACCATGATCAGCAGTAACAAAAAGGACATAACCTTTTTCTTTACAAGCTTTTTCAATAATACCAATGGCTTTATCAGTAGCTTCACAGCCTTTAATAGCTTCTTCGTATTTACCAGTATGACCAACCATATCAGGTGGTGCAAAATTACACATAACAAATTCATGCTTATCTTCTAAAATTCTTTCAGCTACTTTTTCACCAACCTCAATAGCACTCATTTCTGGTTTAAGATCATAAGTAGCTACTTTAGGGGAATTAATTAAATCACGATCTTCTAAATCATATTGAATTTCTACTCCCCCATTAAAGAAAAAGGTCACATGAGCGTATTTCTCAGTTTCTAATTAAAGGAGGTTAAGTTAATTGAATTGGAGGTGAATATATATAATTACTATTTACCTGCAATATGAATTTGTTTAACTTTATGTTGACTTAACCAATCAGCTAATACATTATCCATTACTTGTGGTGGGAAAGCTTTATTAAATGGATAATCGGTTTTATATTGAGTGAAAGTAGTAATATCCTAAGTAAACAATAATAAATATTTAATATATTGTAGTAAAAATAAATAAGACTTACTAAATTCTTTGGGATTTTAACATCTACAGGTGATGAATCAACTCCAAAAATCTGAGTAATTTCACGCATACGATCGGAACGATAATTGAAAAATAATAAAGTATCATTTTCTTTAATTAGACTATCTTCATTTAATATAATTGGTTTTAAAAATTCATCTGTTTCATCAGAATCATATCTTTCTTTTAAAGTTTTTTGTAAATCGTCACTTTTTTCTCCTTTTCCTTCAATAAGAGCTTTAACAGCTACTTCAATTCTTTCCCATCTCTTATCTCTATCCATAGCATAATAACGTCCTATTACAGTACCAATTTTACCATATTTATTTTGATCTAAATGTTCTTGTAATTGTTGGGCGTATTTAACTAATATCAAATATTAAAAAATAAGAATATGATATATTAAACATCAAAAAATTTACCGGCTGATTTTGGATTAGTATCTCTACCATCTCCGAAAAAATGAATAAAAACCTCAGGAACTTTGGCTTCTTTAGCAGCTTCTAATAAACCAAAAAGATGATTGATATGGGAATGTACCCCACCATCAGAAATCAAACCTAATAAATGTAATCTGCCATTACTTTCAATAGCTTTTTGAAACGATTTTTTGATATTTTCAGTTGAACCAAATTGTTTCTTTTTTAAAGCTAAATCAATACGTACAATATCTTGATAAACCACTCTTCCTGCACCAATATTTAAATGACCTACTTCACTATTTCCCATTAAGCCATCAGGTAAACCAACGGATAACCCATGAGCAGACAGCTGAGTAAATCCTTTTTCTTCTGATTCAAAACGGTCCATTATGGGAGTATCTCCATTACGAATGGCATCACCTTCAGTTGAAGAATTTGGAGAGATACCCCAACCATCTATGACAACTAAACACACTTTATTGTCAACTTTACTCATTTTGTTTTTTATTTGTTGATAAGATTAGTTTTTATCTAAATAGTTTTTCGAATTTAAATAGGATGATAATGAGTAGCCAATCAATGAAGAGTTGAAGCCTACTTTCGTCATCATAATAATGAGTTGGGGCATGTGGATAAGGATTTTTGATTATATCGGGTTTATTATAGGTTATTATTAGGATAAATTAGAATAATATAGATATCATTATTATATAAAACGTAAGGTTGATATTATTGAAAGTAATCAAAATGACTGAATTTTAGTTGATATGTCAATAGTTGATAGAATTTCTATTTTTAATAAAACTATTTTGGAAGATTAAATAAAGAATATAATGATATATAATTTCTTAATATTAATTCTATTTACAAAAACAAAACAAAGCAAAACAAAATATATTATTTAAAAAATAAACTCTAATAATAAAATCATGTTTTAATATATTATTGTTAATAACATTTTTATTTTTTTTAATATTTATTAAAAAGAATCAAAATGGATATTTAATGTGTATATTTGAAAATAATATTCATTTTCAAATCATAAAAAATGCTTTTTTTAAAATTTAACGATCAACTTCACCTAAAATAAAATATTAGTAAATTATATAATAAATTATTATGTAAAATTAAACTTACCAAACACAAGATCAGCTAAATTATTAAATAATAATTTAAATAAAAAATAAAAAGTAAAAAGTGGAATTAGTAAATAATATTATGATAGTAATAAATAAACTTACAAGTTCCTACAATAGTAACAACATCAGCTAAAGTATGACCACGAGCTAAATCATCCATAGCAGCTAAATGAAGGAAACCAGGAGCACGAATTTTACAACGATAAGGTTTATTAGAACCATCTGAAACTAAATAAACACCAAATTCACCTTTTGGAGCTTCAATAACAGTATAAGTTTCACCTTTAGGTACATGGTAACCTTCAGAATATAATTTGAAATGATGAATTAAAGCTTCCATTGATTCTTTCATATCGGCACGAGCAGGTGGTACAATTTTATGATCTTCAATTTTAATTGGTCCATCTGGCATTTGATTTAAACATTGAATTATAATACGAATAGATTGTCTCATTTCTTCAATACGACATAAAAATCGATCATAAGAATCTCCTTTAGTACCAACTGGTATATCAAATTCCATTTTATCATAAGCATCATATGGATGTTCTTTACGAATATCCCAAGGAATACCAGAACCACGTAACATTGGACCTGAAAATCCAAATTCTAATGCCATTGAAGCAGGTACAATACCAACATTCATTAATCGATTTTTCCAAATTCTATTACCACTTAATAATTCTTCAGCTTCATCAATACGAGATGGAAATTGTTTAGCCCAATGATAAATATCATCCATTAATCCAAAAGGTAAATCTAATGAAACACCACCTGGTCTTACATATGCAGCATGCATACGAGCACCTGATACACGTTCATAAAATTCCATTAAACGTTCACGTTCTTCAAATAACCAAAGTAAAGGGGTAGTAGCACCAACATCTAAAGCATGAGAACCAACAGCCATACAATGATTTAATATACGTGTGATTTCAGCAAATAAAGTACGAATATACTTAGCACGCTCTGGTATTTCAATATTTAATAATTTTTCAACAGCTAAAGAATAAGCTTGTTCATTAGTCATCATTGAAACATAATCCAATCGATCAAAATATGGTAAAGCTTGTAAGTAATTTTTATATTCAATTAATTTTTCTGTGCCTCTATGAAGTAAACCGACATGAGGATCAGCTCTTGTTATCTCTTCACCACTAAGTTCTAAAATTAAACGTAATACACCATGAGCAGCTGGATGTTGAGGACCAAAATTAATAGTGAAATTCTTAAGTTTAGTATCATCAATTTCTTGAACCTCTATTATTTGATTATAGTAAAAAATAAAACAATTAATTGTTAGATTTTATTTAAATTTAAATTTCTTTATTGGCTTACCGATAAATTCAGTTTCTTCATTTTTTGGGTCAACGTTAGAATCTCTTAAACTAGTAGAAGCAGCAAATTCAGGTGTAATTTTTCTAGGATGAGATTTTAAAGATACATAACGTAAAGCATTGGTATTAAAGCTTTTCTTTAATTGAGGTACAAACTTTGTACTTAACCTAGTTATCATTGAAACCATCTTACTTATTTGTGTTATTAATCCTTATTATTCTTTTTTTACTTATATATATATTACCTCTTTAATTAATAGGTTGAATTGTTAAAGTTATCGTTTGTTGGATTAGTATCTAATTAAAGTTGGATTTAAATTTGTAGATTATCTTAGATGTTAATTGATATGATGAATATTAGATTATTCTAACTTGGAACCAATCAATAAATCCTTATGGGATTTTCAATAAAAATCGCATTTATTTTTTATAGTTGACTATTTGAATGATTTGCTCTAGAATAAATGGGCAGCTTGGGCAATTTTAATTTTTAATGTTTAATTTTAATTTTTAATTGAATTGTGTGTCTATGACTAACACTATTATATATATAAGTTTATACACCATTGAGATTAAGAATCCCATAACCCTTAGGACCTACAAGTTTACTTAAATTGTATTAAGGTAAGAATAACGTTTGATCAATGTAACATGAAGTTTTAAAGTCTTTATAAACAAATGTAAGCTAAATAGTATACTTTGAACTAAGTTGACTAAATTAACATAACTAATGAGAGTCAAAAGGCGTACTTTATTTTAGAAAATAAATAAAGGAAATCTCAATAAAGAAAGAATCTAGATGTAGACATTTGACTCCTTATATAGTTTTTATGAGTATAAAGTGTATTAATTTACTACATCTTGTACTCGTACTCAATATATAATACGTCATCAAAATTATTAATAATCGATATCGGCCTTCTTTTTATCACTTTTTAGATGCATTCAACTTCTATTAAAGTTCATTTAACTATAGCATCAGATTTTGGAAAGTAGACAACTTGATTAATGGTCTTGACAATAGCAGTGCTTATAAGCCTAACATAATATTTTGAAAAAATTAGGTCAACTTCAGTTAAACTATATTACATGTGATAATGAGACCGAAGAAGGATAAAGTGATTTATAATATAAAATTTAAATACTTGTATAATCTTATATTTAATACTCTTATTTTAAAAGTATATTTTAAAAATTTTAATAGAATAGAAACGTGGGTTATTTACGATGCAAAAATAAGTTAGAATAAATAATCCTTATATCGTATTATTGTATTATGATAAATATAAAAACAATTACTTAACTATATATAAAAACTTACAAATACTGATTTGTCTGAAAATCAATTACAGAGAACAATTAACAATATAACTCAAATATGATTTATTATAAGATTAATATGGGGATGTCTTTTTCGGCTTCATCGTTTTTTCTATTTTTTAAGCAGTATTGAGTGGAAAACATGCTAACAAATTCTTTAAGTAAAAAATATATATCCTATCTCTTTAATGTTATATTATACTTATTATTAAGCAATTTTTTGAAACATTATAAAACTAATAAAGACTACAATTTTAAAAAGATAAAAACAAAAAGCAAAAACTTAGTAAAATATTGATTTATTTAAAAACAAATCAAAAGAGAAAGGCAGTGTAAGATATTTTAAGGTACAGTAGGGTTAAATAAAGGTAGAGAGAATTCCTAGTTGAAAGATATAGAAATATAGACAAGTAAAGGTAAAAAGTAATTTATAAAGATTTTCTAATTCCATCTATGAATATATATAAAAATCTTAAACAACCATACTTACTTATTGAACAGTAACTGGACGTTCAGAAGCTTGGTTTATAACCGCATCTAAATTACGACCTTGATTAAGTCTCCAAACACGTTTACAAAGGTAACCTGAAATAACCAAAAAGCCGAGGTAAGGAAGCATCAAAAAAGCGGCAGTGGAACTAACTGGAAGATAAGTTAAAGTAGCAAAAGCAGCAAAAGTTAAAGTTAAAAATAAATCGAATAAAGCTAATAATGGAGATTTAACTCGAAAGAATAAGGGACAAAAATTGACATTAAAGAAAAGTTGAATGCAATATAAAATAATTTGAACTTTAACATTGGTATTATTAAGGATCTTTTGACGCCAGACTAAATAACTTGCTATCCCTTGTAATAAATATAAAATTGGCCAAATGGTCCTGAGTAAGGCAGGTGGAGGTGCCCAAAATGGTTTCTTTAATTCAGGATAATAAGTTTTGCTGTATTTGCGTACATGGGAGCCAGAGGCGTAGCCTAAAATTTGTGGTAATGCCATAAAGGCAATAAAACCAGTGATTCGAGTGATTAAAGTCATCTTTGTTTTATGAGTTTCAAAATTTAGAAAGATATATTGATTTAATTTTTAGCACAGCTTTAAATTAAAGTTGGAGATTTTTTTGATAGTAAAAGTAGGTTGTGAATCTATCGTATTTATACTACTTTATTTTATATAAAAGGTATTACAGATTTAAAAAGATCATCTTTTATTGCATTTTATTAATTTTTGGTTTATCTTTTTTATTAAAATTTTGTTGAATTTACAAAATTGTTTCATTATTTTTATTTTTAAAGTTTTTTTTGATCTTCGTTATGTTGATTTTATTTAGCAGTATTTAATAGTTTTATATCATCACAGTTACTATTATTATAATACTATTAATTTATTCATCTTATCTTGATATTTATGTTCACATCCTATGTAATAATTATTGAAATTTACTTTACAAAATACTGTTAACTTTAATACTTATATTCACTATTGTTAACAATAAATAGATAAATATTATAATTATAATATTCATTAATTATATTAATAGATCAACCTCAAGATATGTAACAGTGTTTAAAAATTCATCAATTTTTATTAAAGTTGTGGCACCCACCACACTATTTTTTGTAAGTGTAACAATTTAAAATACCTAATTAAAGAAATAATTGGACTATTATTTTTCAATGAAAAAAATAAATAAAATTAATTTTTAATTTGTTTTCTTATGTTTTATTTGAAGTTATGTGTTTTGAAAATTGTATTATTATTGTGTTTTCAATTTTAAATAATATTTGTTATTATTTTTTCATGAATTATAAACACATTTTTGTTAGATAAATAAATAAAAAATAGCCCTAATAATTAAAAGCTATTTTATGTTTTAAATTGTTTAATATTAAATTTACATTACATTGTTTTTGTTACAAATTGAAGAATCATACAATCAACAAAATATTTAAGGTAATCTTGTTTAACGATATAAAATCTATATGATCGGATCGCTATCGCTACATCAAACTGAATTCAATCGAATGTTCAAAGTTGTAAATTTTACTAGCAATATTGTATAATTTTATTTTTTTGTAAATCGAGCTATGTTTTATTTCAAATCCAAGGTATTTTAGTTTTATACCTTGGAAAAACAGATAAACTTTAGACAATCAAACAATTGTAAGCAAAAAAATAAAAAACAAAACAAAATACTAGATATTTAGTGTATTTTATAGTTTTTTTGTTTGCAGCTATTTAACTATTAGAACTCTGTCCATTTTTTCAGAAGATATATGTTCTGTTTAATAAACCACTTCAACTTCTTGTCATTGTATACTATTTCCTTTCATTATACTTTCTTATCCTCTATTCGCTATAAATATCAATCATGAAAAGCTAGTTAGTTAATGTTTATAAAGAAATAAAAAATGAGCTATTTTTTATCAATTATAAATGTATCATTAGTGCTCTTAAGTGATTTAAAATTTTACATCTAAAATAAGTTTCTGTAAAAATAGACTTGGTTTTATTATAATACTTTCTTTTACCACTTATTACTCTTTTGCTAATACTACTTACTGTCTTTAAAGTTTTCTCATTTAAGAGATCACTTGGACTGATTGGCCCTTTTGCAGTTTAAAAAAATAGCTAAAATTAGACTAATAATTAATACCCTGTTTGGTTTTGGAGTAAAATACCATGCTTATGTTTTAATATATTTCAAAACTATTAACTTATCTATTTATATTATTACGATATAGATTGAAAATTTAATAAATTTAGATTAGGAGTTAGCTTACTTTGGTTTTTGTATTTTTATGTTTGTTACATTTAAATTGCATTCATTTGATCAGTTTTTTTAAAAAATAATATGGGGATGTTTTTTTTGAATTCATTACTTTTTTCATCTTTAAGCGCTATTTGGGTGGAAAAGTTGTTAATAAAGCTCTTAAATACAAAAACACATCCCCATATGGAGATGTATTTTTATGTAAGAATTTCACTAACACTTTTTCCGCTTTTAAATAGTGCTTAAAAAATGGAAAAAGTAATGAAGTTAAAAGAAACGCTCCCATAGGTTTATATTAATAGCAATTTAAGAAGAACTTACAAGCCTGAGTATTAATAATCAATCATAAACAAAATTAGAACTCGAAAACAAGAAATAAAAAACTAATTTAAAAAACAGCATAATATATGTAAACAATTTCATTAGTTTGATATTAATATGTTCACTTTTTTAAATCTTTCTACTTTGAAATTTCACTAATGTTATTTCAAACTAATCTAAATGATTTTTGATTTTTTTTAAATTATTTATGCCTATAACATTTTATGCTATTTATTTATAATATTATTTTTAGAAGGTTTAAGTGGCAATTAAAGAGTTAAACTTTGTTACATTAAAAGTTTAAATCTGTTGTAATTACTTTTTAATGTACCTGTGCTTTTATTATTGACCCAAATAAGTTGATTTTCTGAAAAAATGGGGATGTATTTTTATGTTTAAGAATTTCAGTGATGGTTTTTCCATTTAAATAACGCTTAAAAGATAAAAAAAGTAATGGAGCCAAAAAAAACACCCCCAAATGCTTATTATTAAGGTATATATAACCTAGACAGCCTTTTATTATCTTAATAATACTTTTTATTAACATTGATACTGCTATTCTACTTTAATTAATCTTTTTAAAATTATTAATGAAATGTTGTTTAAACTGGTAATACTGTAAATTTTAATTAACAACTATTTGTTTGATTAAATATAAATTAACTAGAAGTGATAAGAGTAAAAACAAAGATGACAAAAGATAAAGAAAAATATTTAGTTAAAAAACCTAAGTAACTTTTTATTTAATAACATAAAAATAAAACTATATAAAAAGCAGGAGATAAAAAACTTAAAATAATTTATATTTGTTAATAAAAATATTTGCAGCTTGATATCATGTTTTTTTTATAAAAGATACCAAGTATTAAACTGCTGTCGGTTATTAAAGTTATATAGAGATGTATTTTTGTGTTTAAAAATTTTACTGCTAAATTTCCCGCCCAAATAGTGCTTAAAAAATGGAAAAAGTGAAGTCAAAAAAACACACCCATATATTTTTTTATTCTATATTAATTAAACTACCTGAGTAAATACTTAAACCTAAAAAAGTAGGACTAAATTTTCAAAATGTTCATGATATAAACAAATTAATTTAGTAATAGTAGTGTTCTATTTAAAATAAAAAAATAAGTAAAAAAAAGTACCATATACAAATAATTTTATTATAATTAAAACGATGAAACCTATTAAATTTTTATGGCAAGATAATATCCTCTTGTCTTAATCCTTTCTTTTTAGAAGAAGAATGGGGTAATTCTACCTCTTCAAAGTTACCTTCATGTTCTGGGTAATTTGATAAAATTGGAGATTTACTAGTATCCAATTCATCTTCGATAGTCCTATTATTAGTCAAACTATTACTATGACCATGACCATGACCATGGGGTGATTTGGAGCGATAATAATCCATCATCAATGGCTCTCCTTCATATCTTTTTTCTCCGTGTTGAAGAGGATTCCCAGCTTCTAAATCTTTAGCATAAGGAACATTTTCATCTGATACATTCTTAAACTCATTTCTTGGTGGATAACCACTAGTATTTTGAAATTCATTTTCAAGTGGTTCATCAACAATTTTTTCTCCTTTAACCAATTTTCGGATGGTTGAGACTAAACCCCATAATGTTAATAGGGTGATTGCTAGCATAATTACACCTTGAAGTACAATCATTGCAATAGCTATGATGGTACGTGCTAATTCCGGTAATGTAAATGATTGAACATAAAAGAATAATAAACCTAAATTAGCGATTTTTATCACACCAATAAAAATCATCAAGGTGTTTCCCAATTTAGCTGCGTATGGCTTTAGAGCAAAGATCGCAATAAAAAATAAAACCTCAACACCAACTAATATACCTAATTGTGCCCAAACATAATTACCTAAAAGTCCTACTGCACACGCCCTTAAAAAGGAAGTTACAATAACTAATATAAAAAACAAATAAGAAGGTTGACGATAATCACTATAGAAGGGTCCATAAGTATAACTTAATTTAGGTTCTGTATATAATCTAATAGGTCCAGTTTTAATAATTAAAGCTGTAACAATGATCATCAATAAAACACAAAACAATCCTAAAACGACACCAGCAATAATCGTAATTGGAAGGTAATCTTTTAAAGTAAGTTGGAATAAAGCAGCTGTTGCCAAAAAGAAATAAGTTAATAAAAATACTCTTAATAAATTACCAATATAATAATTGGCATAATAATTTCTTAAATCCCTAAACATTTTAGGTTTGTATAAAGCCAGTAATTCTAATACTAATCTTAAAAGTAAAATTAATACTGTGATTGCTCCCATAAGACAAGCGAAGATGATCAATACAGTTAAAAAATAGTTCTCAGGTTGAACGCGTAATTTGTTAGCATAACTTTGTACTCCTGCTAACTCAGAGTATGTTTTGGCATTTGTATCTGGTAAAAAATTACCAATATCACGGCGTCTTAAAGATGCCTTTGGACGAAAATTATTGATTGCACTTTGTACTGCTGGAATGTTAACCATTCCCATAGTCCATCCTAAATTAGTTGTATATTCTTTATATAAATCGGGGTAATTAAGGCTAAGCATACCCGTTGTTCCCATGAATTGAAAAGTTGATATGACATCAAAAAAAGAAGGTGTAGGACCAGGTTTAACTTGATAACTCATTCCTAATGGTAGAACAGCAAGCATTGAAGCGGATCCAATAGCTGAAACAACTGAAACTATGGAACTGAAACCTGCTATACCAGCTATGGTACCTAAAATAGCAGGCTGTTGACCTGAAACTGGATTGGCTAAATTGACTGCAACACAACCTATATCCACATTATTAGAATCAACAATTTTTAAACTAGCTGATAAGTTGGCTCCAGGTATTTTTGTTAAAGTGTTTGCTAAGCTAGATACCGCAGATGGTAAGTCTAATTTATATGGTACAGCCACAGTTCCAGGTTGAATAGGACATATTGATGTACCAAAAGCATTGCTACAGAGATCAATTGTTGGTGTAGTGAATAATTGCTCACCAAATAAATTTACAGACATTACTGCTTTAGCATCACTCAAAGCTTGTTTTAAATCCATATTTAGGTTGATATTCAGAGT
This sequence comes from Batkoa obscura, assembly GCA_030770535.1. Classification (NCBI taxonomy): domain Eukaryota; kingdom Fungi; phylum Entomophthoromycota; class Entomophthoromycetes; order Entomophthorales; family Batkoaceae; genus Batkoa; species Batkoa obscura. Next base: position 761,784 of record JASVEC010000022.1, on the reverse strand, counting down.
ATTCGTTTGACTATCAACGGCGATTGAGAAATCTTTAATATCTAATTTTGAATTATCACTATTACTTTTATCACATTTTTGAACTAAAGAACTGGTAAGGTTTATATTATCTGCTAGTAGTAGATTGAAGGTAAATATTAATAAAAACAATACTTTTTTTAACATTTTAAAAAAATAAAAACTATGAAAGAATAAACAAAGAACTATTTCAATTTTTATCTTTATATACGGAGTTAATCTAATTTATAGGACGGAGATATACCAAACATTTCTAATTATTTAGAGAATTTAATTCTTTTGAAATTGGGTAGATAAGCAAGCTTAGTCCAATCATAATGCTTAAATCGACTTGGCATACCAATTAGTTTCATATTATTTTTTTAAGAAGTGGGAACCATGATATCAGTACTTTATCGAATTACTATATTTGGAAATTATTCAGCTATATTTTATACTGAGACACCCCAAGATTTAACGCCATGGCCAATTAAACGCCTGGAAGATGGCATGTCATTGGAATTAGTACCAATTTATTTATAAATTTGCTATAGTCATTGCTGGTTACATAATACATTATACTAGTGGCTATAATATACATAAATCTAGATTTATAAATAGTAACACTGTTAAATTTGCAATAAAATATCCCAAAATTTGATTTAATTGGGTTAAACAATAACAAAAACATTGAAAAAAAATTAAAATTAGGTTTTACTTTAAAATTTATTTCTATTTTTAAACTTAATAAAAGCTATATAACTATTTTTATTTTAATGTATTATTTATATTAATTTAATTAACATATCAGCTTGGTCTCTTAGTTTTCAATATTGGCTTTTAGTCGCACTTTCAAGATTTTCACGATGACTCAATTCAATGAATTAACTCCCTTATAAATAAAATCCCCATTTCACTTCAAAACCAATTTATTAATTTAATAAATTGTATTTAATACATTGGACATTGTTATTTGACGATGCCAAAATGGATGCTGTTTTTTGCTTGCTTTAGATTTAAAGTTACAAAGATTTGCATTATTGATTCTAAAATCAAGAAAGTGATCATTTCCTTAACATTGACTTAATTCATAACTGCAAAAAACTGAATCATAGATTTAAGTCAACCCATTTTTAGCTAATATTTTGAATTTTTAGCTTAGAAAATGATAGCCACATACTTCAATTTATTTACTTTTTGAAATATTAATTTTATATGAAATCTGTTATAATGATGATCTTAATTTAAATTTGAAGATAAAATCAATCTGTTTCCATAACTTTCTTGTTAAAACTACAAGTTAATATAAATTAGTTTATTAAATTTACTATGAAACTGCTTATTCTCCTGTACCAAAGCACGGCTTTAAAAACCTATCGTGTAACACCCACATCACCTTATTTAAACCATCCATATAAACCGACACAAAAACTGGTGGTTGAAATTTGGTCAAAGTAGATAAAGTAAATATAAGGAGCATTGGTAAAATAAAAGGGAACATTATAACTAGCATCAAATATTTACCAATCATTTGAGTATTAGTTTCTAATTGAAAATAAGGTAAGTTGTTTAAATAGGTTTGGTAATTTGGACTTATATTGTTCTCTTTGGCCCCTTCAATTAATAAATTTAAATAACGGTGGGATGGTCTTGCCTCTCCACGCCATGCGTTAGGTGATATACATAATAAGGTACTTGCCTCAATTGTTTCGCCTTCATAACTTGTACATTCTATCTTTATATCCTGATAGCCATATCCTTTATTACCATTACCTCCTTCAGTACGACGAATGGTAGAATAATCCTCTTCAGTTATTAAATGTAAAACGCCTTCAACATCAATGTTATCTGTAAAAGTAGACTTGTTGTCAATTAAGGCTGAACTCTCATTAGTTGATTTGCTATTGTTGATATCATTAATTTTTATTATATTTCCAAAGGAGGGCTCAAAATAAGGAAATCCAAATAAATCAAAGGTCAATTTATACCCTTTTGCAACAGCCGGTAAAGACCTTACTGGCTTCACTTTTCTTCTATCTGTTAATATTTTGGAATACATATTGGATCCATAAGCTAAAAAAAATCATAAATAAAAGATTATTATATTTATTGTGCTATTAATTACCAAAATACCAGATATGATTAAGAGTTTGTTTAGTTTGACTCATTTTATTGCAATATTTTTTCTTTTTTCTCTTTCCTTTTTACTTTCAATTTGTTTATATATTTTCAGTCCATTTTGATCATTTGAATTTCCGGCAATTATCGGAATACGCCGGGTATATAAGCCTCCGATTTACAATAAATAGAATTTAAATGCTGTTAACGTTTACCCAATAAATTTTATTACTAATCCATTCTTTTTGTGTCAAACTTTTTGACATTTGACATGTATGCTTAAACTAGACGCAATTATTTTGAGATAATTTCACGATTTTAGATAGAGATATTGGACTAGAATAGTGAGCTTAGAGTATTATAGTAATGTAATGTTTTGATTAGTTTATTTATCTCATTTAACTTTAGCATTTTTATTATTTAATATTGAAATGATACGAAAGAACAAGCCTTTAAAATTAAATCTAGATTGTATAGTATCAGGAATGAGTTTAAAAATCAACAATTTTAGATTTTGACCTTTGAGATTTCAAGATTTTGTACTTTTAGAATGATTAAATTTATCACTAATAATTAAAATAAAAACTTTAGGTTATTTCAAAAAAATAATAATAAAAGTAGTGTTTGGCAAACATAAACATATAAATATTTAAAATTTGAGAATAAAATATAACAATCAAAGTTCATCTTGTAAATATATGGAATGTTTTTTTAGTTTCGTTACTTTATTTTTTAAACATTATTTGAGTAGAAAAATTATTAGTAAAGTTCTTAAATAAAAAAATCTGTCTCATATATATAATACTACTACTATATTTGTTAAAAATTGTGTATAATAGATATCTCACATAAAGCTAAAAACGCGCATGTTTATTATAGAAAAATCCTATTAAAGCTGATAATTGCTCATTGCTTTTCAAAATATATAAAACTATAAAAACAAGCAATGTTAACTAGAAATAATATATATACATATATAAATTAACTTGTTAATTTTGACTTAAATTATTAGTTTTAAGCATAAGACTATGAAAATATATCAACAAAATAAACTTCAAAATATTTTTTAATTAAGCAGGTAACTCAATTTCCCAAAGTTTTAAATTACCATCAGTCCCAACGGAGGCAATATTGACCTTTTGTTTGCTCTCCACATTTTCTGGATAATCAATAAACTGTACATCAGTAACCGGAGATGAATGTGCATTAATAATGCTTGCCCTTTTAATAATAACTTCCGTAGAATAGATGTTAATATTCGAATCCAAGCTGCATGAAGCAACAAATTTGGAATCTGGACTAAATCTAAGCTGATAAATCCTAGCTGTATGATGAGACCATCTGGAGGTAATTAACTAGAAACAATAAGCAAATTGTATTATAAATAATAATAAAGCTTACTTTAAATGGTAAGGCTGTAGGGTCATAAAGGGTTATTTTGCCATTAGTTTGTCCAATAGCAAAGTATTTGCCACTTTTATCGAATTTCATGACTGAAACGTTTAGCTTATCTTCAATTGGGCTTCCAATTGATTCTAAACTCTTACCCTCTTTGTTATATTTGTATATATTTATTCCTTTACCCTTAATTAATTAATTAATACATCTTCATCAATAAATTATATTGAACTATATTACCTCTGATCCTATAGCAATAAATGAGTTAATTGCGCAATAGGCGATGGAACTGGGTGTAAATGGCAGCTTAATGCTAGAATGGATCTGGTTAGAAGTCACTAATTTCAGATGATCATCTTTAGTAGGAATAGCATAATCCGAATCCCCTAATGAGATAATATCAATAGGTTCAGCTTCAGTTTTAATAACTCCATCACTAGAATAATAAGTAATTGTTAAAAGATTCAACTAACTCCAACTTACTTATAACACAATTCATCAGAGCTAATGCTACGTAATGTATCATCCATACCAACTGAGAATACTTTATCATCATTTATAACTAATCCATTCACTTTATTGGAATGGCTATTCCCCTTGACTTCTTTAGCTTCTCCAGTTTTGAGATCCCAGTTAAATATTTTGCCATCAAAATCTCCACTAAAAAACGTTGTTTCCTTATTTTGATTTTTAAGCACTTCAATCTTATTGATCCCTTTATTATGCCCATGTACTCTCTTGGTTACTTTTCCTTCTCTTGGATCAATGTAATTTAATGTTCCACTTAATGATAACGAGACTAAATAGTTTCCCTTCCACAAATTTCCTACTTGTTGGTTCAATACTGCATTTTCTTCTAAAGTCATTGAAATGGTTCTGAATGAAAGGTAAATTTAATAAATACTAAAAGTAAAAATAAAGTATACTGTATGTTCTGTTGAGTTTCCGAATCCCATAATTTAACAGTGCAGTCAGCAGCCGAAGTAGCAAAGGATTTAGAGTCATCAGCCCAAGAAAGGCCATAAATTGATCCAGTATGTGCACCTTCGCCTTGACTAAACTCTGCCTTCTTTTCAGCATCTAATCCCTCATACATGAAAACCTAAAACTTAATTAATCTATCTATGCTTTAAACAGGTTATAAATTACCTTCCTATCTGCCCCAACAGATACAAAGTGTTCTCCATCAGGCGAATACTTAACTGCATTTACCGAATTGATATGATCTGCGATGGAGCTTACAAAGCGGTATGGAGCACCGTGGTAAAATTTTACAGTAAAATCATGGGAAGCTGTCACTGCCCTAAATGGTCTACCTGATGGTCTCATTGAACATGAAGTGATCACTTTCGAATGCCCAATAATTTCACCAGTAGAATTGCCACTATCATATGTAAAAACATGTCCGAATCTTTGGTTACCATCACCCACGGCTAAGATACGCTGCGACTCTGAATCCCAGGAAATATCATTGATCCTAGAGCTCAACGGACGTGTTTCTAACTTTAAAATCTTTTCTGGTTGAGTGACATCCCAGATACGTACCATACCACTGATATCCCCAGAAGCTACATAATTGCCATTATTAGAGAAGCGTGCTACGGTAGTAGTGGTTAAATGTTCATAGTATTCATCGCAAATAGACGGATTCTCGAGATCTCGAATGTATACTGAGCGCCCGTTAGTATATAAAAATTTATCACCTTTTGGGTTGACATCTAAGACTGTTGGTTCACCACGTTGGGTGCTGGGTGAACATGCAAATAAACCTTCTACAAAAATGTTAGCAATATAAGGAGATGATGAAGTGATAGTTACTTTTTGTGTATACCATTAAAATTAATAAGTTTGAAGATAACTTTGACTTTCAATTAAGTTTATTTAATACTCTTCCTTTTAATTTGTCCAAAAGTCACGTCATATATCAAGTTCCAAGAAAAATAAGAGGAACTCAAACCTTGGCACTAAATTTTAACTATTTAAATATTTTTTAGCTTTTAAAATCATAACTGGAAAGGCTCCTGTAGCAAAGTGGTTTAATGCGTCGTGCTTATAATAACAATTATACAGAAGACACGCGAAGGTCGCGGGTTCGATCCCCGCCAGGAGCATTTTTTTTAAAAATTAAAAACAAATTAATTAGCTTTGCTATTTCTTTTCAACGTCTTTTTTATTATAACATATTAACTTACTCCCACTCACTAAAACCCTAATACTTTCTTTTGAAAAATGTATGTTCCAACGCCTCTTCAGCGGTCAAACGGCCATTAGGATCAAGATGTAAAAGGGATTCCAACAAATCAAGCATATCTGGATCGCTATGAATAAAACTACTCAAATTAATACCATGATGGAATGGATATTGTTTCATCTCAAGATAACGTGGGTATTGAATCACATTGGGCCAAGACTTAAATGTAGGGGTGCCCATGACCTGATAGATGACATCCAACTGAATCAACTCATTACTTTGTTTGCTCTGATGGAACATAGGATATCCTAAGATCAGCTCACCTAAAATACAACCCACAGACCACAAATCGATCTTTGAGTCGTAGTTGGTGCTGCCGAGTAATAATTCAGGCGCGCGATACCATAAGGAAACTACTCCAGTTGATAAGGGCATATTTAACCCTTTAAAAACCTTTTTTGCTAACCCATAGTCTCCAAGTTTGATATTGAAATTTTGATCAAACAGAATATTTTGTGGCTTGATGTCACGGTGTAAAATATTATTTTTATGATTGAACTCCAAGTTTTGTAAGATGGCTTTTAAAATTGATTGAATCTGTTGAGAATTTATGTTTTTCTTATTATGCTCAATATATTTGCTCAAATCCCCCTCAGACATATATTCAAATACTAAATTTAATTTTTCTTTACTTTCTAATACATCGATTAACTCAATAGTATACGGATTTTTTCCTAACTCCACATTTAAAGCAATCTCCCTAATCATACTTGGACTTAACTTACTATTTCCATCCCCTAAGCCAATCTTTACGGCTACACTGTTCTCTTTCTCATTTTGACCCTTATTTTTCTTTTGATTCAAGATTGAAGCTTTAAACACTTGTGCATACGCCCCCGCCCCTAAGCTTACATCCTCCAATTGATACCTTGATTCGAAACTTGCTTTAAAAGGTTCCGTTCTTTTGATTATGTTTAAAATGCGTTCATTTTCTTTGGCAATAACTTCATCTCTGGAATAGTTCATAAATTGAATTAGAAAATAAATAAAGGTTAAGTTGAATATTGCTGTGTGTTTATTATTATCCCTTCAATTGGAATATGTTAAACCAATAAAATAAAAAAGATTGGGATGCGATTGAGCTATTTGTTGATGTTAATCCCTTGTTTTTTTTAATGCTTAAAAATAGTGGGCTATTCAAGATGTTAAGCATGAATTTAATAGGAATAAATAACAATTAATATTAAAATAGTATTGAATTGACAGATAATATATGAACAATAGATACTGATAATAACAACATTACCTAACTTATATAAGTTCTTTTATTACTTAAACTTATTTTATTTACCATAGCAAATTGTATATTAGCATTCAAAACACAAGCTAAAACTATGCTTAAATAAAATTTAACTTATTAAAATTATGCAATGAATCATGTAATAATTAATAACAGATTCCTATTTTGAATTTAACTATAGTGTAATAAAATAGATGAATTAGTATTATTATATTAAATATTGGTGATAATAAAAAAAGCTATATAAAATGATGAATGTATATAATATGTCAGATAAATTAGCTTATAAAAGTGAGCTAATTAATTAAGTCTAAATAAAGTAAAACTAGCTATCATGCACGATCAAGAACAATCAAAGGTCAGGACCGATTGGTTAATAAGATAGCTTTTATTGGCTAATAAGTAAGGAGGGGAAATTTAGATAAATTTGTAAATCCTTCAGGTGATACTTAAAATTAATATAGACAAAATTAAAAGTATTTTTAGTAAAATAAATAAAGTATTTCTTTTGGTGGTTATAATTTAAAGGTTGAATCTTTTCATTAGCTCCCTTTTCTATTTATTTAAATTTAATAACAAGTTAGTAAGTTTTTAGTTCATTTTAGTATTTTACTAAATTCATCTATGTTTGACTATTTTACTAATAAATTAAATAGCTAACGATAGCAATGAATTACAAAGATGCTTACCCATTAGAAAAGAGTAACTCGGAACCGAACTCACCAAACGTAGTATTAGAGTTTGGTACCAATTATTCAGGTTTAAAGGGTGAAAGTTTAATCTATAATATTAGTAATGAACAAGGAAAGGAAATGAATAATAAACTGGTTGACAAAATAAAAATAAACAGTAGTATTACCAGCTCAGTGCCTGGGTCTAAATCACATTCACCAACTCAAAGTATTAAACAACTTGAGTTAGATAATGAAAAAATATTAAAATCAATTCAGAATAGTATAAAAACGAATGGTGAAACTGGGAATTTGAATAATGTCATCAGCCAAAACTGGATCCACTGTTTTTGTGAGGTGAGGTTTGATTTGGAAAATGGCCAAGGTAAGTTCATTTACTTAGCAGTTAATAAATTACTTAATAGGCTTTTAGCTGTTGATAGAATATATCCTGAGTATAAATTGTCAAAAGAGGAGCTAAAAACAATGTACTAAATTATTTAATAACTGTATTCAATAATAACAAAGTTTAGTGCCTTTTCTGCATTTCCGGATGTAAGAGTATTTGATACTGGTGATATGGTATATCAATTTAGGGTAAGAAAAAGCAATAATAATACAAATGGCAATAATAAAATAAGTAAGCTATTTTTGTATTAATTATGTTAAAAAGTTAATTATAATTAACAGAAAAAGATAAAGATGAAGATAAAAACTTAATCGAAAATGATGCAGAATTTTATACTGCTTATGCTTACTTTCGTCAAAGAAAAGATTCCAGAGTTCACCGAGGTTATTATCAGGTAATATAATATTTCAATAATACCAGTATAGTGATAACAAATTATTGTCATTTAGAAATCAATTGTATTACTCACCTCATTACCAATGTCAAGTACCGTGGGCTTATTTACGCATTTAATAACAATTATTGGTTCTTTATATCATGATTATGATTATTTGGGGGATGAAATTGATTCAACAAGTCAAGTATTTTTAGAATCAGCAATGCAAGATTTATCAAGATGGCCCAATCCAATATACTCAACTACTTTAGAAGTACCCTTCGCAGGAGTTGTTTTACAAATTGAAATGCCAAGTTATCCTTATCCTACTTTACAATTGCTAGAGACATGCCAATTATTAAATTGTGTTGACCACTCTAATGAAATACATGTAAGTATCATATAATCTAATATCAAAAACAATGTATGATATAATAATAGTATATGGTTTGATAATATTATAAACTTTATTTACTTATTTTTATCAGTTATTAGCTTCAGTACCAGATGGCTCTTCTCCAGGCTTATTATTACATTGGTGGGATCAATTATCAGATTTATGGCTTCTATGGGAGTTAATGTTGTTAGGCGAGCCAATAGTAGTTATGGCCTCAGATCCAGCTACTTGCTCTCATGTAATAACAGAGTTGTTAGATTTTATTAAACCAATTCGATATTGTGGAGATTATCGACCTTACATTACAATACAAGATCCAGATCTTAAAGCATTTGTCAATAAAAAATGTGTACCAACAAATACCATTTTAGGAGTTACAAACCCTTATTTTACGGAAGCTTTGAGTCATTGGCCACATTGGATTCAAGTAGTTTCAACATCAACACCTATTCTATCATCAACATCACCATCAAGCCATGGTAGCAACAATCATAATAGAAATAAATCAAATAGTATATTAGGTAACAAAATAACAAGACAATAGTAATATGTTATAACTTATTTTGTCTAGGAAGTAATTTATTTAAAAACCTGACGTTTAATAGTATTAACAATAACAAAAGAAGCGTTGACTTGAGTTTTAATAAAACAATTTTAGCCAATAAAAGTCGAAATGTCAAATATAAACCAAAAGGGGTATATACTAGCCATAAATCATTAATTGTCAAAGATAAGACAATTATTAACCAACTAATTACTTCACTATTAAAAGGAGATCGTTCAGCTACTATTTTAAATAATAAACTGAGAAGATATTTTGGAGAATTAACGGAGCGCTTTTTAGCGCCATTGAATCGATACATGACCACGTTGACACCGAATTATAATCAATACAATAATAGTGACATCAATATCATCAAAGGCAAGAAAGGTCATATGAATAAATTTAAGAATGAGGAATTTTTAAAATTGATTGAAGAAGACAAACAAATCTTTATAAACAATAAAACACAGTTAAGTTTTAATAAAGAAATTTATAAACAATTTTTAAGATGTGGCAACTTTGCTACTTGGCTACATGATCGTATTCAATTTTATGAAGGGCAAGAAAGGAAATTGTATTTGGAACAATTGTGTAATTTAAACATTGAGAAATTGATATTATCTTGTCAGGAAGTAGAAATCATAGATTTTGTACTGAAACTAAAGGAGGAAATTAACAAGTTAGGCGATAATGCAATAGCAAATAATAATAGTACCAAACATTCAGTAAATAAGTCAGAGTCTAATATCTCAATTAAAAATGGTCGTATTACACCGCCTAATGGTCAGCATAAATACTCTACTTCTTCACCTGTTACTTTAGTTAATTATATTGATAAACTACAACATCAAGTCAATAAGGCACTAGCTTTGCTACCTAGGGATATTCAATCAATTTTAAATTAGCTAGTATCCAGTTTATTATAATGCTATTTATTTATTAAATAAAATATTAATTTAATTAACTAATTTAGAAATTCCCATTTTTTTTAAAAAGCTCTCTTTTAATAAATTTTGAAATTTTAAGCATATGGGGATGTATTTTTATGTTGAAGAATTTTACTAACAATTTTTCCGGTCAAATAGCCTTTAAGAAATAGAAAAAATACACCCTCATATAATCTATTCAGCTATTCTTTTTCCAAACAGCTATCCAGTTAGGCTTTTAATTGAAAACCTAGCTTTTTATAGGGTTCCAGCGTGTGCGTCTAGTGACTAACTTATAAAAGTATTTTTTTCTATTTCAGCATATTATCCTTTTTTCAAAATTTTATATTGTATAGAAAATAAGCACAGTGCTAGAGCAAAAAAGACACTCCAAAGTTTACTTTCATTAAATTGTTAACACTATTAAAATGGAATTAACTAAAACTAGGACTTCTGATTACCGATTCACTACTGAAAAATTAATTATTTTTATGCTAAAATAATGAATATTAGGATAAACTTTAAAGTATCATAGACTTGGAAAATTCAATGGCAAAGATGTTTTTGACAATAAAATTTGACGAAATATTTTGATTTAGCTATAGTACTACTACTTCGATAGTGTGATTTACTTAAAACTTACTCAATAAATATGGCCATACAAAATTTATTATTAGTATATAAATTGATAGCAAATACGGTAAAAATTAGATGCCTAATAAACTTTCTTTGATTGTAAACTTTACTCTATAACTTTCTTTGATTGTAAACTTTACTCTATAACTTTTTTCCTTAGGTTAACCTCAATGCGATAAGTCTATAGCCTTTCAGGTGATATTAATCCTGCGTTAATCCTCTCAATTAATAGTTTTATAGCCTTCTCCACTTGTAAACAAATAGCTGTGAGCCTTAATACCACAAATCAATGTTTATATACCTCCTGTATTTATAGTATGTCTATAAAAATAACTTAGCTTTGCACATCTTTTTACTTTTATATATATATCAAGTTGGATCTCTGGATTTTTAGTGATATGATCTAACTTAAAATAGTGATCATAAGCAAACTTGACGGCTTCATTAAATGTATATTGTACTCCATCCAAATTAAATTTTGAGTTAATAAGCACAGTTCCAAAAATTGTTATTAATACAGAACTAGCACGCTGTAATGATCTGTCATTATAAAAATAATTTAAAAGATCATTTCTTTTATTACAATCCCTCAACCTTTCGAAAATATTAATATAGTCTCCAATGCCTTTTATCAAAGTATTAGGATCAAGAATAACAAGCTCATAAAGATTCAGAGATATTATTATTGAATCTAAAGTACCTTCTAATGTAAATATATCTTTAATGTTAGTAAGGATACCAGGTTGTTCATCTAGGAAATCAAAAAAACATAAGATACAATAGAGCAAAATAAAGCCAAGGTTGCTAAAAATTCAAGTTGTTGATAACAAAATAAATGGGTGAGTATCATTATTAAAATCAAAGGCTTCAACTAAAAATATTGGAAATTAAAATTGATAACCGATTACAGATTGGACATGGTTAATGTCAAAATCAACTAGCATTTCAGCCCTTTCAATACCGTCTCGGAAAATTAGATGATTTTTTATGATACCTCGATTTCCATAACCAATTGGTATTATGCCTGATACCTGGGTGTATTTTATTCCTAATTCTTCTTCACTGGATAGTAAAGAAGCTGCCAGGATAGCCTCGATAACATTTGCTAATATTTCACTATCAATTCTAAATGTAATCTTTGAAATATTAGATTTTTTTGTACTTCTAGAATAAAGGGGCACCAATTTACTTCAAAAAAATCATAGAGAAAGAAATACAAATACAGTATTAAATTCTCATGAAGTTCAAATAAGTTTACATCACTATGCGTTTTAAAACAACATTTCATCTGATTACCATAAGAAACTAGAAAGTTTAAAAAGGCGTATATGAAAGGAATCAAATTTAAAAAAAAGCATCTCTAGAAAATACAAATCTATTATAGCTCATTGATCTATTACTTGATGGTAATATTAATGCTTCAAGTAGACATTCATCAAATATTTTAGGCAATTGAAGTTTGACTTCAACTTCCCTTATTGAAACCAAGGTATCTGATCTTGATATTAAGGAAGGCAGTAACGTCGTAAAGTTAAATAAAGTAGAAGATAATGTATATACCAATACGGACTCCTCTAATAAATAAGTTACACCATTACCGACTTACCTTACTGTTTGATTAGAGTATTGAGTTAAATAATCAAGCCCAACATTTATTTTTTCTCCTTTTAATATATGTCAATCTGAATCCATAACTACACAGCTTAACTCTATTCTATAGTATCCATCAAACGACATATATCTACTTCCTTTCATACAACTACCTGTAGGTATTATTCAACTTGTAGTAAGACCATACCTAGTTCCCTTCAATTTGTATATTACGTGATTATATGCTAGATTATAAACTATCAACCCTCTATGTTAACTAAGGTCAGGGCAACTAGGCGGATTAGTTCTTTATTTATTGCATTCCAATCGATTAAACCATCCATATCCTTATTGGTTTTAGTTGGTGCAACGAAGTATTGAATTTCATTTGTATCACATCCAGAATCATCATTATAGATAAGCTCAAAGCTAAATAATGTGAATATTAGAAGCGCTTTTAATTTCCTTTCAGATAATTTGGTAGTTGGATTTCTAAATATACAATAATCCTATCAATATAAAACATAAATGGGCTGAATTTCGACAATTGCTTCCTGGTAATAACAACAATTGGGTTGAATTTTTTAATTCTATTTAAATGATCCAATTTATCTACATTAGTTATGTTTAAATAATATTCATCCTATCCATTGTAAGTATTATTCCAGAGATCAAGCATTTTTAAATAACATGCTTCAGTTGTGCGCCATTCATCATTTATGAACCTTGTTAGATCATCTCCAGTTTCTGGCCCATAAATTTCTTTTGTAGGCTCATCTTCAAATACACGCTATAAGTTTCTTAGTTCTTGCAAAGGTATTTGATTGTATTTGCTCATGATTTTATTCTACAGATTTTCATCAGAAATTTCTACCATATTACCTGACTATATGTGATCGTAATTTTCTTCATCAGATTCATCATCTGAAATTTCTATCACACTATCCGACTATGTTGAATTATTACATATTCCTTTTACATGTTTGCTTCCCATTAGGTTTTAAACAGTTATTTATGGCTGTTTTTGACCGCTGGGGGCATTTATAAAATTTGAATAAATAAAAAAGAAAGGATTTAAAATTGATGGGTTGATCTAAATAATTTAGAATCAATATTTTACCCGTAAACTTTCGCATCATTGTGAAGAATCAAGCTAATTTGATATCAAGTCAACCTATGCTCTTATGTTTAAACCAATTTACTGCAAAATAAAAATTTAGAAAAGTTAAGAGAAACCAAAAGACTATAAAAATTACCTAGTTAAGATTAGTTAATAGGTTAGGACGAAGTTTATGTAAAATTTAGGAGTTAAAATTAGAGTCTAGAATTTCAAGCTATAGCTCAAAATATTAGACTCAAAATTAAGTGCATCAGATTATATACAATAATTGAAAAGCAGCTCATTTTTTAAAAATTCCCATTTAAAGTTTAATTGGTTTATTAATGAAAATTACTATTATAGATTTAATTTAAACGATATTAAATTTTTAACTTGCCATATTTTTATTTAAAACTACAATTGTATTGATAAAATTTACTATCATTAAAGATTTTAAACAAATGAATGACATACTAAAAAAATTACCCCCGTTTAGACTAAATCTATAATATCCAAGTACTTTACTTTAAACCTTAAAAGGGTGAAAAGTCACAGGTGCCGTGTTATTATTAAAAGTAAAAGTGAGTAAAATGAAATTTAGGTGAAAGGAAGTTTAGGGTGAAGAAAGATATACAAGGAGTAGGAGAGAGGAAGAAATTAATTACCCAATTGAAGAAAAATATTTAAATTTACAACTACCTGCTTCAGATCTGGATAAGATACATCTGGGTGCTTCAAATTCAGTTTTATACAAACTTATTTTGATATTTAGGAAAGTGGGACTAACGTTAGGCAGGGCTGGAATGAATTATTCCTTGCCTTTCTAAAACCATCTTCTATTCGACTATTTTGATTCGATAGTAACATAGCAAATACTTTACATTAGACATTAAATTTGTTAATGCTCAAGGCATTTGTAGCTTTAGCTATACTTCCTAACGTAATAAAATAAATAAATACAATTCTCACTTATAGAAACTTTATTTAATAGTTTTGTGTTATATAAAGTAAATCAAAAGTGCTTGGAAGTAAGATTTTTTTGGATTTGTTATACAGAGTATTGTTAATATGTAAACAAAATTTTGAATCAATTAAATTATTACTTTTTGAAATATAAAGAAAAAACATTATAGCTTTTAGAAGGGCTTCCCTAAGAAGTATAGCAAAGTTATTACGTAGTAGAAATTGTAGCGTTTGTGTTTTTTCATACAAATTTATTGTATAGTCTATTGATTTATATTTTCGAATTCAATATTAATTAAATATTCGTTATTGAGATATAATCAAAACTTCACTGTAATTCATTATAACATTTGGGGATATTTTTTTGGCTTCATCATTTTTTCCATTTTTCAAGCGTTATTTGAGTGGAAAGGTTTTAATAAATTCTTAAAAAATACATCCCCATTTTTTATTAGGACAAGAGTCAAATTGTTAACAAATGTTTTGTTAGTAATACCTACTTCCTTCAACCATATCTTAAGAAGGAATAATCTGATGAATATAAATGTTTGTATATAGCTTATTTAGAACACATACAGAGTTGAATTGTTAAAAAAAATTTCCAGCCTCTCTTTAACCCCTTCATTTTACAGACTTTTGACCTACTCTTCCAAACTATTATGATTTTCGATTTAAATGGTAGTAAGTATGTATAGATATTTTTTGTATAGTTAAACGTTTTTTGCGATATGTTTTTTAGTATACTGTATAATGAGAAACATAATGTTTAATTGACTACTTTAAAATCCATATGGGGGTGTATTTTTGTATTTAAGAATCTTACTAACAAAATTTCCACTTAAATAGCACTTAAAAAATGGAAAAAATAATGAAGTCAAAAAAGACACTCCCATATGTTTGCTATCATCCTATAAATTAGATAAATAATTTACCATTAAAGAATATAAAATTTAAATTTAAAAATTATTTGGATAACTTAAGCAATATTTGTTTTATCAGATATAATAAACAATGCCTATACTTTACATAATATGGAAATATTAGATGTTTTAAGCCTTTAATTTAATTTATTTCTATTATATATAAAAATATAATAATGACTAGGAGTTTTTTTGAGTCTTGGGATAAATCTTATAATCACTATATGGGGATGTATTTTTGTGTTTAAGAGTTTTTACTAATAAATTTTTCGCTCAAATAGCACTTAAAAAATGGAAAAATAATCAGGTCAAAAAAAACACTCCCATATAGCTTAGTTTGTATCAAGCTAAAAACCATTGCTAATATAATTGATAAATTTATCTATATTATCTTATAGCTTTACATACTTAAAGTAACATCCCTTATCTTTTGAGTGTCCCTTTAAATGTATTCACAAAAAAAGTGTACTAAAATAAACATCTGTTTTATATTGTTTAAAAAAAGTCCAATGTAAAACAAGAGCCATCCACAATTTATTTGTTTTTAATCTGATGACTTAATTATTGCAAAAAAAAGGTTACAGAATTTTATTGTGACTCAATCAACTTCAATTTATATATTTAATTTTAAAAACTAGACTTATTTCGAGTTTTAAAGAAAAAGACTCAATTCAAATTAATCCCTAGCTAATGTCTAACTTTATTTTTTAAGAATTTAAGCCTCCCTCTGGTTTAAGCCATATTAAATTTGGGTGTCTATTATGTTAATTAAAGACTATCAAAACAAGCTAATTTCTTGCTTTAAAACGTAAAATAAGTTATTTATTTACTTATTTATGCTCTGATTTATCCCATTTTTGAACGGAAAATAAAGAATTAACTCGTTTTGAGTTGCGTTTTTTAATATTAAAATTATTTAAATTAATAAAATTTTGTTATCATTGTTACTACCACTCTTTTGTTAATGGTCTTTGTTTAAAAACAGTTTGCATATTAGAATACTATCCATATTTATTTATTTATTGCAAATATTAAATTAAATCATGTTATAAAAGTTCTTTAAATAATATTTTCTTTTTCAAAATCTTTATTTTTATGTAAATCTTCTGATTTACTTAAAAAAATTTAATAATTCCTGGTAAAACAGTTATAATTAAATAATATTCATACCATATAATAATACTTACCTTACAATTTACTATACAAAATTAATATTATGTGTATATATGCATATTAAAACATTAAATTTATTTGAAAATACTGTAGAAGCTGTTACAAGTAAAGAGGTGTACTACTTAACTTCAGGCAACGGGTAAACATTAAAAATTATTCTCTCAATAAACTCTAGGAACCAGCTTATTATTGATAAATTCACTCCAAAAAAGTATAGAGTAACTAAATGAGGAGAAAAAGAGGCAAATCGAAAAATAAAACTCAATCATAATTGATACATTTTTATTATAACTCCATTATTGTAAAATAAAAGGTTAAGATCGAGCTCTACTAAGGAATAAAAACAAACACACTTTTGCGAATCATATTATATTAATAAAAAAAACGTTCCTAAACGAGGCATTACTAACTAAATTAAATGAATCATGTTCATTGGAATCGGTATGATTGATATTGATACTATTTATAATATCAAAAATAATATAAGGTATACATGAAGTAATATAAAATTAAAATTAAGGCGGAAGAACTAAAAGGGTTTAAAACTTATATACAAAAACATACTATCGTTAAAAGTTTCTCATTATAAGTTAAACTTCAATAAAGATATTATTGTTTGTTATTTTCTTGATGTATATAAAGCTTTAAATTAAGTTTGGGCACTGATTTTTCAGTTTTTTTAGTGAAATCTTCTCGATTTCTTTTTTCTAATAAACTTTTTAATTTCTCTTTTGCAGCTATATACTCATGTCGAACAAGATCGCTACGATAATCAACATCATGAACCATTAAGTAGGATAAATCTAAATGAGTATAAGCTCATGTTTTATAAAGAATGTATAATACAAACTTACCTTCAATAGCTTCATCAAGGTGCAACGGGGTGTTAACATATTGATTCAAATTTTGTTCGCCCTGCAGAACAATCGAAATATTGGCTTGTGCCCTGCGTAAACGTACTTTACTATAACCTGGTGTTAAATCCAAAGCCGTAGTACAAGCATCTATACAATCTTCAAACTTATTCTATAAAATAAAATAAAATAAATATCATTGATTTATAAACAATAAATTAAACATACTTGAATAATGTAACATGCAGCAATGCAATCCCAAAATATTGAATTTTGCCTATCTAGCATTTCAAAATGATTTTTCAGAGGGTACGCATCGTAATTTCTATCAAACAAAGGTGTATGTGTTTTAGTAGCTAGGGTTAATCCATGGCTATTAGATGGAGTACGATAACACGATTTTAAAAACTTTTCCCTATCTTTATGAAGGAATTTTCCAACTTGATTGTTAAGCATTACAGCCTGACGGTAGCACTGAAGTGCTTGGTCAATATTGTTATTATAATAATTCATATTTCCTTGTTGTAAATAACTTTCCATTTCCGCTTTATAGACATATAACTCTTCTTCACTTAATGGGTTGTGATTGTATTTTTCAGGTGGAAAAGTTTCACAATCTACCTCACGAAGAGCTAAACACTCTTGAGTACTTTTTATCGAAGGCGTTGAATTACCCGATGCTTTTGGAAGTGAAAAGTAGTGATCGATCTCCTTTGTGGGAGTGATAACATCGTGTTTAACAAGTATTCTACTCATTAAAGTTGAATGATATAAACGAAACCAAAATATTATATTAAAAAATAAACAGTATTAAATTAAACGATTTAAATAAACAGATAAAAAACGAAGCTCAATTATTAATGAATTCAACTTTTGAGATAAAAAACTTTTTAAGATGATGGTAATGATATATTTGCCCAAGCATAATGATGGTATTCCTTTTTTGGTAGTCCATTTTAAATCACTTTAAGTAATTTAAACCCGGAAAAATTGCAAAGGTACCTTTTTAGTCCAATCATGATGAAGATTATGAGATAATTTATTGATAAAGGCCACTGATTGGGTTAGATAAAAATCAATGACTATTGAGTAAATAATAAAATTGCAGCCAAGTTCAATGCAAATTAGCATTAAATAAAGAAAGTTATTTTAATAGCACCTCTCAAGGTATAATTAGATAAGGTTTTGTAATAAGATTAGTATTATATTAATTCATTATATTATAATAAATTTAGTTTAATTGGATCATAATTAAAATATTTATTTAAAATATTTTAAAAAGATTTAGATTTTATTACAATCAAACAAAATATTTGCACAAAAGTTTTCATCTTGTTTTAATAACATAACCTCAACAATTTGAATAATAAGCCTATTTCAAGCTATTTTTAACCAAAATCTGTTTGAAATGTTAAAAAAATGAATTTAATGAAGTCATAATTAAGAGAATAAAATAAATTTAGGGTTATTTCATCGATGAATTCATTTACTAAGGGATAAAATGAATTAGTTTTGTTTCTAATTTGACAACGGCTAGTTTTGGGCAAAAACAAGGGGTTTGATTAATAATAAAATAAGGGAAGTAAACTTGTATTTACCCAATATTAAAGTATGTTTAATGTTTTTTAAGCCCAATTTTTGGGTGCCTTGAATATTTAAATGATACTGGGTACACAGAATAAGTGCAACATTATTAATTAAAAGTCTATTTGTATTGAATCATCCGTTTAGCCAAATTCTACCTTTAACTTTATCTATAAGGTTCATTTTTGGCTATAACAAGTGATGTTTAATTTTATTGGGGTACTTACTTGACGGTTCAATTTTTCTTAAATTTTAACCTGATAAAATTTTATGCTGCCTCATTTTACTAACCTTACAAAATTGAAGCTTTATTAAACAGTGATATTTATCATGATAAAAATAAAATCTTCAAGTATGATTTTCTTAATGATCTAATATGTTATTTCATATTATTACTCTTCCTTTTGATATGATCTCATTTATACTTAGTGTATTTAATAAATGCTTAATTAGTCTCAGACGTCACTCAACAATATTATTAATAGTTACTCCTATTACCTTTTACTTTATTAGTAACGATATTTACCTATCTTATTTATGAGTCAAATAAAATTAAAGGGGTATAGCGTTCTTTGTATGATATAAAAAGGCTATTATTTATCAGTATACTTCAATTTATGAAATCAATAATCTACTATGAAGCAAAACGTTATTAATTATTATTTGGTTAGAAATCAAAACAACTTCTAAATAAAGTTTTATTCGTTAGATAAAAATATTTACAAGTTACACATCAAATGTACTTTAATATAATTACTATATTCTTAGAATATTCTAATAAAATAAAATTGAATTAGTATACTATTCTTGTTTTGCTTTATATTCCCAAATACTATCTACTATTGATTGACATGTTGGTATTAACTTCACTGGCTCACTTTTATTGCAAAAGTCGAATTGACGTACAGTGTAGAAGGACTCACATCAGAGAAAAGGTATAGAAGTATACCTATCCCGATAATACATATAAAGAATGTATGAATAAAAATATATTCCATGACTTGAAGCATATTCATGACTTCGGTAGAATTTAATTAAAACATTTTAGCGATTTTATTCTATATTTCCTGATTTTTGTTTTCCAAAACTTAATTCAATTTATTTCATATTTGGGAAAAAAATTGTTTTAGTTAATTTATACAATTGTTTAATATCATAATAAATAATCAACCACTGTTTAATATTCGATCAACGTTATAATAGGATTCTAACGAACTCCAACGCTGATACAAAAAAGTTTAAAACTAGTGTACAGGAATGTATCTGAGTTATTTACTCAATTCGAGTGCTTTACAAGTCACTTTTTGCATGAAACAAGGAATCACTTTTTTTAAAATTTCTACTTTATCGATTAATTTTTAATAGGATTGATAAGTATTCATAAAGCAGTATTTTATTCCATCGATTTACAAAATTACTAGGATTGTTCTGAAGCTTTAAGTGTTGTTTTTTTATTATTGTGTTGTAGTATACCCTTAAAAAGAATATTTTTTTTTGGACTTTATAGCGCACTGTTTAAATTTCTATTATGATTTCTATTTTCATGGCTTACTCAAATTTCAGGCTTTGAAATAAAAAACATTGAAAATAAAAAGCATATTATATTATCATAAATATAACAAATTCATTCTAAATAGCACCTAGATTATCTAAATTTGTTATAGTAGATAAAAAATACATTTGTTTCAAAAAATCTTAACAGAAAGGCATTATAAAAATTTCTCGAATACTAAAGCACTGAGAGTCTAGAGTTCTCTCAAAATTTTAAATATATTGAATATGAGTTAATTTAAGCCTAAGGTTCAACTTTATTCCAACTTTGATTCTTACAAAAAAGGCAAATTGAGCATAAAGATTAAAATTGATCTTTGATACTAAAATGATAAGTAAAGATTTAAATTTAAAAAGGATGTTTCCTTATTGCTATTGATAATAGTATCACCGATAGTATGAAAAAGTATCTACTTTTAAGTTGTTTATAGGGTAAAAAATAAAAATAAAATTTAATTATTTTCTGATTTTTCATTTTGTCAAATTCCATATTTTAGAATATGGAGATGTATTTTTGTGTTCAAGAATTTTACTAATAAATTTTCCATTCAAATAGTGCTTAAAAAATGAAAAAGTAATGAAGTCAAAAAAAACACTCCTATATCTAGTTTATTGATCATTTTAATTTTATTCTAATCAAATACTCATTTTTATAGATGATAAAATATAGCGCCTTTGAATTTTTTGATAAAGTATGCTGTAAAAAAATCTTTATTTATTTTATTTATACTCAAACTAACTCTGTTTTTAAATATGAAAATATCGTACAAAATTTCATATTTTATTGTATAATATGAGAATGTATTTTTGTATAAGAATTTTACTAGCAATTTTTCCGCTCAAATAGTGCTTAAAAGATGAAAAAAGTGAAGTCAAAAAAACATCCTCATATATTAAGAAACTTCTGAGTTCAAATAGAGTGATCAAAATACTACATTTCAAAGCAACTCATTTATTAAGAAATGAAATGCAATAAAATAGAGTAGCTTTAACAAAAAAGATTTATTATTATATAGTCAAATATATAATAAAATACTAATTGTGTGATATAGAAGTTCTAATGAAAGCAACATGGTATTGTTTTTATTGTGTGTTATTTATCTTTTTTTAGGCTAAGAAAGCTATCCCTCTCAGCTTAATAAAGTGCCCCTTTCTTTCCAAAATAAACAAACACACATACAATATTAGCTGCGTATAAATAAAATTATATTATATACATAAATTAAGAATAGGTTGGTCTTAATTAAAGCTACAGAATTCTAGAACAAAGCTTCAATATATTTGACATATAAATTAAGATTATTTAAAAACTTCATCTTTTTAATATATTGAATTATATCAAGTGATTAAATATAGGTATATATGAAATTAAAATCAGTCTAATATAGATGATAATAGTCATTATAGGAAATGGAGGATATAAAACTATCACACCAAACTAATACTAAACATGATGACTTTATAATATATAATATAATATTATTATTAATAGATTAAGATTAAGATAAAGAGAATCATTACTAAATAAAAAGAAGGTTGTTGTAGTTTTTATTAGTTTATTAATAGTCTATGTTAAGATGATGATTAAAAATTCAATTTGTAGCTAATGGGTCGGTAAAAAGGTAATTTCTATATAAATCAATAAAGTTTCAATAGCTATTTATAATATAAAACATAAAATGATTATTTATATAAAATTAACTTGATTTATGACTAATTTACGGGAGATAGTTAAATTAAATGATTTTCATTTAAATTATATAAAATTTATTTAGGTTCTTAAATCAGCATTAGCTGTTTTATAACTTGTGATTGAAATTCAAAATGTATTAAAATGAAAAAAAATCAAAAAATCAAAAAGTATATAAAGAAGATAAAATAGAATCAAAATATTATAAAACAAATTCAAAACAAACAAACAAACAAACAAACAAACAAACAAACAAACAAACAAACAAACAAACAAACAAACAAACAAATATCTTATATATTAACATTATATTCAATATGATTACTGATTTTACTGGTCCTATTTCTTACTTTGATGCTCATGTTTATTTTAAAAATCAAACTGAAGCATCAAAAGCACAAGTATTGAGAGAAATGTTATTACGAGAGTTTCATAATATCAGAGCTTATGATTTGAATAACAATGAGAATGGTGAATTCAAAATACAAATATGTACCAAAAACGAATTTGCAACTTTATTACCTTTGTTAACATTGAATCGTAATGATCTATCTGTTTATATTGAACCTAAAGCAGAAGATGGAGTTATTAACAAACAAAAATCATCCATTTGGCTCGGTGACAAATTCTAGCTCTTTTTTGTTGCTATGTAAATATTATTGTGTAATTTAATAAACATTGCTTCTATTATATACATTTTATAATTTCAATATAATAATTTCGTTATTTCTACACTAATTTCTATAATATTGTATCCCAAAATAACCAAAGTATATTTATACTTATATATATCACTTAACTTATAAAATCTGAGTGGAAATTTTATAACATTTTCTTATTATTATAAGTTACATATTATTTCTAATTAAATTAGACATTGAGTTATACAATTTCTGTATGGGACCATTGATTTTGAAGTTTTTATTACTCTTTATATTAAATAATTACTATATTATTAAAAAATCAATATCAATAATACATTAATGAATAGTAAAACAATTATATGGGGGTGTATCTTTGTATTTAAGAATTTTACTGACAATTTTTCCACATAAATAGCGCTTAAAAAATGGAAAAATAATGAAACTAAAAAAAACAGCCCCATATACAATATATCTATTCAAGATAAAACTTGTTGATAATACACTTCAGTATATTGAGCTCTCAGAATTATGAATATTAACTATTTAAATAAAAATGAAAGTACTTTTGATAATAATGTCAATTCTTTAAAGACATAATCATAAATTTTAAACTTTATAACACATTATACTTGTTAATGAATTGAACAACTTTTCTACGTCAATATAATTTTCAGTAAATCATATAATTTTAGAGGGATTTTATTTATTCTTACATGTATAAAATATAATAAAGTCCAAATAAACATTACCAGGCAAAGGATACAATTGAACTATCAAATTTCATTTTATTAATATCACTATAAAAATATCTGAATTAAATATTTAAATATATGGGGATGTATTTTTATACTTAAGAATTCTACTAACAATCCTTCTACTCAAATAGTGCTTAAAAAATGAAGAAAGTGATGAAGCCAAAAAAACATCCCTATATTCTTTTTTTAATTTTTTTTATTTTCATTAAGAGAAACAATAAAAGTGATTTAGATATTATCATCAATGTAATAAAAAAGCAAATATATAATATACAACAACTTAAAATGGATAAAGTAAAACGAAAATTACCTAATATTTACTTATACAATTAACAAATGCTTTCAAAAGCTATACATTATGGGTAAATTGGTTAAATATAAAGCCGATGTTCACAGTGACAAAGCAATATTAAAATGAAACTATATAAGTAGCACAATGATGTAAATGTGACTCTTACAGCAATATTTTAAAATAATATTAACATATTTATATAATCATATATATAATGTTGGTTTCAGACTCGGCGGTTTATAAAATTAATGATTTTCACTTAAATCTATATAATTTATAAAAATAATTTCTAACAAAATTAAAATGGAAATGAATGATTTCATTTTTAAAAAAAGTAAAATACACCGAAAAAATCAAAAAATCAAAAAGTATATAAAGAAGATAAAATAGAATCAAAATATTATAAAACAAATTCAAAACAAACAAACAAACAAACAAACAAACAAACAAACAAACAAACAAACAAACAAACAAACAAACAAACAAACAAACAAACAAACAAACAAACAAACAAATATCTTATATATTAACATTATATTCAATATGATTACTGATTTTACTGGTCCTATTTCTTACTTTGATGCTCATGTTTATTTTAAAAATCAAACTGAAGCATCAAAAGCACAAGTATTGAGAGAAATGTTATTACGAGAGTTTCATAATATCAGAGCTTATGATTTGAATAACAATGAGAATGGTGAATTCAAAATACAAATATGTACCAAAAACGAATTTGCAACTTTATTACCTTTGTTAACATTGAATCGTAATGATCTATCTGTTTATATTGAACCTAAAGCAGAAGATGGAGTTATTAACAAACAAAAATCATCCATTTGGCTTGGTGACAAACTTTAATATTCATATCTTTCTTTACTACTTTTACTTTATAATAAATTTTAATTTTTCATTGGTTAATGTATTTCCCTAAAGTTGTAATCTAATATAAAATTGTTGATCCTTTATAATTTTTCAGTCAAGACTTTTTATTTGTTTCTTTCCTTGAAGGAGTAATTAAATGATATTATATTTTGCTATTAATTTCAGGGTTAAAGTTTAGATTGTTTTTCCATTTGGTCACTGTATTGGTCTCCTAATATAAATTTTCAGGTTAATGTTAACTATTTTGTAGAGTAAAAAATCAAATTGTTTAAAAAAATATTATAGGCAAAAATTTATGTGGGAACTCATTAATACACTTCTGCCAATATACTAATAGCTTAATTCTATCGTAATATCAAACATCTCTAAATAACATAGATCAAATAAGTTATTGGTAGAAACAAGCTAATACTATTTTGTGATTCTACTTGTATTTCGATAGGCTTGATATGAACCTCATGAATTACTCATTTTTGTTGTGCCTTAACATATAACAATTTATAATATTTATGTGATATTATAAATTGTATAAATTTAAATGAAAAAATAGAATTATTAGATTCATAAAAGCCAATAACTTAATTTAAACTTTAGATTATAAAGGGGAGATATTATAACTTATAGCTCTATGTTGTTTTATTATGTGTAATACATCATAAGTTAAGGAGTTTATTAAAGATGGTACATTGAAAATTCGTAGACAATTATAATAAAATTTATACTAAATTTGAGTCCAAGTTAATAAACTCATTGAAATACTTAAAGAGTAAATCCTTGAGATAAACTATTAACATAGTAAATTTAACTGAATCGACAAAAGCACGATCGTTGTCATAAAAAACTACCGATTTACACCCTTAATATTGTCAATTATTCATGCTAAGGATATACAAAAGATACTAAAAGTTGGTAGCCCAAAGTAACTACATATAGATTTATAGTGGCCATTATCGGCATTTTAAAAACAATTTTGTTAATACATGATAAAATTCACAGTTTAAAAGAAATTACAAAATATAAACAAATCGAAAATTTAAAGGTTGAATAAAACTCAACATTAAAAAAACTAAAATAGGAAAATTAAAATTTATTATAAAGTAAAAGTAGTAAAGAAAGATATGAATATTAAAGTTTGTCACCAAGCCAAATGGATGATTTTTGTTTGTTAATAACTCCATCTTCTGCTTTAGGTTCAATATAAACAGATAGATCATTACGATTCAATGTTAACAAAGGTAATAAAGTTGCAAATTCGTTTTTGGTACATATTTGTATTTTGAATTCACCATTCTCATTGTTATTCAAATCATAAGCTCTGATATTATGAAACTCTCGTAATAACATTTCTCTCAATACTTGTGCTTTTGATGCTTCAGTTTGATTTTTAAAATAAACATGAGCATCAAAGTAAGAAATAGGACCAGTAAAATCAGTAATCATATTGAATATAATGTTAATATATAAGATATTTGTTTGTTTGTTTGTTTGTTTGTTTGTTTGTTTGTTTGTTTGTTTGTTTGTTTGTTTGTTTGTTTGTTTGTTTGTTTGTTTTGAATTTGTTTTATAATATTTTGATTCTATTTTATCTTCTTTATATACTTTTTGATTTTTTGATTTTTTCGGTGTATTTTACTTTTTTTAAAAATGAAATCATTCATTTCCATTTTAATTTTGTTAGAAATTATTTTTATAAATTATATAGATTTAAGTGAAAATCATTAATTTTATAAACCGCCGAGTCTGAAACCAACATTATATATATGATTATATAAATATGTTAATATTATTTTAAAATATTGCTGTAAGAGTCACATTTACATCATTGTGCTACTTATATAGTTTCATTTTAATATTGCTTTGTCACTGTGAACATCGGCTTTATATTTAACCAATTTACCCATAATGTATAGCTTTTGAAAGCATTTGTTAATTGTATAAGTAAATATTAGGTAATTTTCGTTTTACTTTATCCATTTTAAGTTGTTGTATATTATATATTTGCTTTTTTATTACATTGATGATAATATCTAAATCACTTTTATTGTTTCTCTTAATGAAAATAAAAAAAATTAAAAAAAGAATATAGGGATGTTTTTTTGGCTTCATCACTTTCTTCATTTTTTAAGCACTATTTGAGTAGAAGGATTGTTAGTAGAATTCTTAAGTATAAAAATACATCCCCATATATTTAAATATTTAATTCAGATATTTTTATAGTGATATTAATAAAATGAAATTTGATAGTTCAATTGTATCCTTTGCCTGGTAATGTTTATTTGGACTTTATTATATTTTATACATGTAAGAATAAATAAAATCCCTCTAAAATTATATGATTTACTGAAAATTATATTGACGTAGAAAAGTTGTTCAATTCATTAACAAGTATAATGTGTTATAAAGTTTAAAATTTATGATTATGTCTTTAAAGAATTGACATTATTATCAAAAGTACTTTCATTTTTATTTAAATAGTTAATATTCATAATTCTGAGAGCTCAATATACTGAAGTGTATTATCAACAAGTTTTATCTTGAATAGATATATTGTATATGGGGCTGTTTTTTTTAGTTTCATTATTTTTCCATTTTTTAAGCGCTATTTATGTGGAAAAATTGTCAGTAAAATTCTTAAATACAAAGATACACCCCCATATAATTGTTTTACTATTCATTAATGTATTATTGATATTGATTTTTTAATAATATAGTAATTATTTAATATAAAGAGTAATAAAAACTTCAAAATCAATGGTCCCATACAGAAATTGTATAACTCAATGTCTAATTTAATTAGAAATAATATGTAACTTATAATAATAAGAAAATGTTATAAAATTTCCACTCAGATTTTATAAGTTAAGTGATATATATAAGTATAAATATACTTTGGTTATTTTGGGATACAATATTATAGAAATTAGTGTAGAAATAACGAAATTATTATATTGAAATTATAAAATGTATATAATAGAAGCAATGTTTATTAAATTACACAATAATATTTACATAGCAACAAAAAAGAGCTAGAATTTGTCACCGAGCCAAATGGATGATTTTTGTTTGTTAATAACTCCATCTTCTGCTTTAGGTTCAATATAAACAGATAGATCATTACGATTCAATGTTAACAAAGGTAATAAAGTTGCAAATTCGTTTTTGGTACATATTTGTATTTTGAATTCACCATTCTCATTGTTATTCAAATCATAAGCTCTGATATTATGAAACTCTCGTAATAACATTTCTCTCAATACTTGTGCTTTTGATGCTTCAGTTTGATTTTTAAAATAAACATGAGCATCAAAGTAAGAAATAGGACCAGTAAAATCAGTAATCATATTGAATATAATGTTAATATATAAGATATTTGTTTGTTTGTTTGTTTGTTTGTTTGTTTGTTTGTTTGTTTGTTTGTTTGTTTGTTTGTTTGTTTGTTTTGAATTTGTTTTATAATATTTTGATTCTATTTTATCTTCTTTATATACTTTTTGATTTTTTGATTTTTTTTCATTTTAATACATTTTGAATTTCAATCACAAGTTATAAAACAGCTAATGCTGATTTAAGAACCTAAATAAATTTTATATAATTTAAATGAAAATCATTTAATTTAACTATCTCCCGTAAATTAGTCATAAATCAAGTTAATTTTATATAAATAATCATTTTATGTTTTATATTATAAATAGCTATTGAAACTTTATTGATTTATATAGAAATTACCTTTTTACCGACCCATTAGCTACAAATTGAATTTTTAATCATCATCTTAACATAGACTATTAATAAACTAATAAAAACTACAACAACCTTCTTTTTATTTAGTAATGATTCTCTTTATCTTAATCTTAATCTATTAATAATAATATTATATTATATATTATAAAGTCATCATGTTTAGTATTAGTTTGGTGTGATAGTTTTATATCCTCCATTTCCTATAATGACTATTATCATCTATATTAGACTGATTTTAATTTCATATATACCTATATTTAATCACTTGATATAATTCAATATATTAAAAAGATGAAGTTTTTAAATAATCTTAATTTATATGTCAAATATATTGAAGCTTTGTTCTAGAATTCTGTAGCTTTAATTAAGACCAACCTATTCTTAATTTATGTATATAATATAATTTTATTTATACGCAGCTAATATTGTATGTGTGTTTGTTTATTTTGGAAAGAAAGGGGCACTTTATTAAGCTGAGAGGGATAGCTTTCTTAGCCTAAAAAAAGATAAATAACACACAATAAAAACAATACCATGTTGCTTTCATTAGAACTTCTATATCACACAATTAGTATTTTATTATATATTTGACTATATAATAATAAATCTTTTTTGTTAAAGCTACTCTATTTTATTGCATTTCATTTCTTAATAAATGAGTTGCTTTGAAATGTAGTATTTTGATCACTCTATTTGAACTCAGAAGTTTCTTAATATATGAGGATGTTTTTTTGACTTCACTTTTTTCATCTTTTAAGCACTATTTGAGCGGAAAAATTGCTAGTAAAATTCTTATACAAAAATACATTCTCATATATTATTTAATTAATAACATCACTTCTATTTATATAATATTATTGTAAAAGCTGCATCTTGAAATTATCTGTCATACTAAAACAAACACTATATCTGTAACCAAAATTAAAAAATAATTATTTTGTCAGCCAGGGTAATAGATAGTATAAACAAAACAGTAATATCTGAAATCATAATAATATTTATTAAACACTAAAATTTGCACAATAGTAAAAAAGGATTAGAATTTGTCACCGAGCCAAATGGATGATTTTTGTTTGTTAATAACTCCATCTTCTGCTTTAGGTTCAATATAAACAGATAGATCATTACGATTCAATGTTAACCAAGGTAATAAAGTTGCAAATTCGTTTTTGGTACATATTTGTATTTTGAATTCACCATTCTCATTGTTATTCAAATCATAAGCTCTGATATTATGAAACTCTCGTAATAACATTTCTCTCAATACTTGTGCTTTTGATGCTTCAGTTTGATTTTTAAAATAAACATGAGCATCAAAGTAAGAAATAGGACCAGTAAAATCAGTAATCATATTGAATATAATTTGCAAATAGATGCTAATAGATAAGATGTTTGTTTGGGATTGTTTTATGATA
Source organism: Batkoa obscura (assembly GCA_030770535.1). Taxonomy (NCBI): domain Eukaryota; kingdom Fungi; phylum Entomophthoromycota; class Entomophthoromycetes; order Entomophthorales; family Batkoaceae; genus Batkoa; species Batkoa obscura. The sequence goes on along the minus strand of JASVEC010000022.1, from coordinate 731,668 downwards.
TTTTGATTATGTCTTGTCTTCTTTATATACTTTTGATTTTTTCGGTCTATTTTGTTTGCTCTATATTAGATGAAACCTTATCTATCCTCATTTAGTTTTATTACAAATTCTTTATCTATAAATTATATAAATTTAAATGAGAATTATCAATCATTCAATGCAATAGAATAATTATTTATATTTTTGGATTTATTTTTATTTAGAGTTGTTTTTAAAATATTTTTTGATCATTGGTTTAATTTTAATTTATTTTTAATAGCAATATATTATACAGATTATTTTATAAAATGAATTGTATTGATACATCATTTGATTTTTCTCAAGTTTATAAGCAATCAACTAAATTATCAAACCAAAGGCTTAGAAAAACCAGTAAGTGAGCAAACTATAAAGACATTAAGTGTTTATACTTGAGTCCAATTAAAGATAAAGCTATTGCCTTAAATTGACTTTTTTTTAATTGCTTTAAGTTTATTTAGTGCAAGTATTAGTATCTTGCTGTAGCTTTTAGCCTAATCTATCAATAGCTGCAAAATTTGAAAGCAAATGCTCCTGTGTAAATAATCTATGTATTTTATTACTTATTTTACAGGACCAGTCTATTTCTTAAGCATTAAACAGGTCAGCTCTCTTACTTATCTATTTATTTAAAAAAAGTGACATGACCAATGTTCAAAATGACATTAAAAGGGGACGCTATTGATAAATTGTATAATTTATAATCATAAATCTGAACTATAATCCAATGCCTGATAGTGTTTACTAAATTTGACCTAATGAAACTATTTTTAGACATATATAATATCAATAAAGTAGCTTAATAAATAACGGACTAACATTTCAAAATCAATTTACATATAACTCAACGCCATTTATGTTTTATGATAACTATATAGCTTTCTCATAAAATTTAAAAACAGATAAATAAGAAAATTTAACAAATTGCCCAACAAAAATTGATAAAGTAATTTTAATCGTATATATGAATTTTGGTCACTATTGTTATTAATTGTTCCTCCTAGCTCAGCTATCTATGTAAAGAGCCTTAAACTATCGATAACCTTATATTACATTCTATTACCATTAAGGCGTAAAAAGGTAAAGTTTGCCTAATAATTCTATATCTACATTAACTTTACATTTTTATAGAATGCAAAGTAGAAATTTTCGATGTTATATTTATTTTCGTATTTTAGTTTTTTAGATAATGTTCTGTTATTTGGATTGATAACATTTACATCTTATATATGACATTCTTAAAGCTATACATTTAAACAAAATTAATATTTTAAATACTAATACTTAAAGCTCTTGAGTTAATAGAACTAGCAATACAATATATAGGAGGTATATTTCTATATTTGAAATTTTACTAACAATTTCTCCACTCAAATATCGCTTAAAAAGTGGAAAAAGTGATGAAACTAAAAAACATCCCCATATATTGACAATTAAAAGATACCTAAAAACCTCTTATTGGTTTTGTTCTTAATAGAAATAAAATATGGTAATGTATTTTCTTGTTTAAAAATTTTGCTAACAATGTTTCCGCTCAAATAGCACTTAAAAGGTGGAAAAAGTAATGAAACCAAAAAAACTATCCCCGTATATATTAAAGAACTTAAGCTATCCTTGATTTTAAATAAAATCTACCATAAGTATTAAAAATTATATTGCTACTTCTTATTGTGGAATTATTTTTTACTATAGCTGTAAAGCTTCTCATGCTATTAAGATATGTTAAAAAATATACATTAATAAAAGCTAGAGGAGAGGCAACCCAGTGGTAATGCCATAGAACAATTTAACGCCCACCAAAGAATTACTATCTTCATCTTTCATCAAAGTAGTGTAAATTCTGACTTGTTTGTTAAAGTGTTTTCATATCTTCTAAAAATTTTCAGCCTTTCTTCAGGTATTTTGTATACCAATATTCAAGTCCTTTGAAAAAAACTTCCTTAAATAAACCATACTATCCTACTGGATGTAGAATCAAAAAATTATTAAAAGTTACAACCCTATCACATGTGGCTTTTAAATATAACAGCTAATTATAAAAACTAATATATGTGGCTGTTTTTTTAGTTTCATTATTTTTCCATCTTTTAAGCGCTATTTGAGCAGAAAGATTGTTAGTAAAATTCTTGGACAAAAAGATATATCCCCATATTTTGAAAGAAGATAATTTATTTTTTGTTCTAAACGTGTTCTAATATGAGCAAAAACTAATGGAACATTTATATAATAAATATTACTATATGACTTTCTCTACTAAAAAATAATATGAAAAGGACATCCTTTGGTACATAAAGCTAATATCCTTACTCCTATAGCATCTTCGAAGCTTCGAAAAAACTATTAGTTAAATTTATTATTTACTATTTTAAAGTTTAAAAGCTACTATTAGGTGTGACTGTAAAAACATAATTTTAAAACTAACTTTAAAATAAGAATAACCAATCATTGAAGCTATAGTAATAATTCTAAAAAGCAAATTAGGATAGACTAAAGGGTTTTTATTATGGAAGGCATAGCATTAAAAGAAAGAGTATTAGTACCAGTGTTTGATGAAGAGCATTTAGATTCCTTTTTTGAAGAGAATATTCAAGCTCAAGTCACCAAAGAACACCCTAACATCTATCCAAATGAACCAATCCCTAATAAAGAAACAGAAACTCTAAATTCCAACTATCTACTATTTTTAAGATTTCTATTTTTAATCACTGGGGTATTTAGTACATTAGTAGCCCAGACCATGTTCTATAATGGAGTAGCAGGTAATTCATATAGTACGGATATAATTCAAAATTTAATATTCAATGATTTTATATTTTATGTCAATTTAATTTTGCATTAATTATAAATTTTAGATGAATCGAGTTTAATAACTGTCACTGCATCATATCTTGGTATGGCTCTAGTAGCTTTCATTCCTATTGGGCCAAAAATAGATGTTAATAGTGATATGACACCACACCGAAATCAACTTATTTTTTTAAGTTTAGTGGATGTAATCGGTAATGGGCTAGTAACGGCAGGTATGTTTAGAATAGGATCTGGTTTATACCAAGTTATTTCAGCATTACTTATCCCATTTATTGCTTTATTATCTCGATTTGTTTTAAATAGAACTTTGAATTTTTTGCAGTGGTGGGGTATCCTTGCTATATTTGTTGGTTTAACTTTTAATACTTTTGTAAGCCATATAACATCAACTATCCAATTTGAAGTAGATTCAAATATGATCGGTATATTATTGACTACGTCCGGTATATTTTTATATGCTGGATGCTATGTTTACACTGAAAAATTGTTAAGTAAACCTAACCCTCCACCTCCAATACTCGTCTGCCAATGGACTGGCATTTATGGAATTATAGTTTGTGTATTCTTTCATTTGTTTTATAGTTTACCAAGTAGATACTCGAAACTTTCTGTGTTATTTTCTGCCGCTTATTCTCAGACAGGCACCATCCTTGAGCAAGAACAAGCTTCAGTTTCTCTTTCTCAAGGAATCGGTGGGTTTATTCTCCTCACCCTTTCTGCTCTAGCACATAATTCATCATACTATATTTTAATTAGTAGCTCAGGTGCGGTATCAACAGGTATTATTCAAGCGTTACGTACAGTTGGTGTTTTAGTTTGTTCTGCATTTTTATATTGTGGACATGACCCTCATCAATGTCTATCTCCTGCCAAATTTGGATCTGCATTCATAGTAGTTTTAGGTGTCTTCATTTTTTCTGTATTTGGATGATAAATCCATTTATCAGTATATTCTTACGTATATTAGATATTAATAATAGTTACTAACAATATTAAATGTTTATTTTTTAGTTTTAAAATATTGATTTAATTCTAGTTATGTTATTAATATAAAAGTACTAATTTATATAAAAATGTCGAAAATGACTTTAATATTAAAATTTAAATCTATATAATGACCTATTACATATAATGAGAATAAAACATAAATACCAAAATATGAAGTTTAGCACATCCTTTAGGTTTGTTTATATTAGTAAAATATTAACGTAAGATGTATTCTATTTAGAGAATTCTAAAATCAAAGTATACCCAAATTTATCATAAACTAAATGCATTTAACCTATCATCGAGCGTTTCCTCCCACGTAAACGAACTGAAGAAATAAGTTACATGTAAAAAAATAAATAAAATATTTACCATCTTCTAATCTATTTAAAATTGGTTTAGTAATTTTATTACCATTCTTTTCATCTCCCATATAAGATGATAATACATCTTCAAACTATAAAACATAAATAACTAATTTAAAGTATTAAATATAGATTACTAGATGGGTAGATTCTGGGTGAGTAGAAAGGAATGCACGTTCTAAAACATATAGATCTACTGCTTTGTCTTCCGTATGAGAGTCAATATAACTTAATCCAAAATCAATCAAAACAACTTTATAACTCTCTTTGTCAATATCAGCGTCTATTGAGTTAACGTTTAACATAATATTTGAAGTAGTGAGATCCCCATGTATAATATTAATTTCATGCATTGAAAACAAAACTTTGCCAATCTTGGTCATTACACCTTAGAAAGTCGAGGATTAAAAATATCAAATAAAATATGAATTATCTACTTTTTAAAAAATTAGCTGCCTCTGGCTTTTTTCCATAACGATAGATTAATTCTTTAATGCTCAATCCAGATATTAATTCCATCGTTAATGTACTGTCCTCTGGACATACATCGTAAATAGTTGGCGTTGCTATGTTTGCTTTTTGACAGCGATACATTGACCGAGCTTCCTTTAACTAATTAAAAAATAACTTTAACTTAAATTTTTTACCTGGAGTACTCGACTTTTAGTTATTTTAGCATCTAACTCTGGAAGTCGATAAGTTTTTTTGAATCTTTGCTTTAAAATTGCTGGTACTCCCAAGTAATCGATTTTATATACTCTCTAAACAAAATAAATTTTAATCCCTTTTTGCAAATCTTTCATATTAATAAATCTTTTGGTTATGATTGATTCCACACTTTTCAAAATTTTATTAATACTGTTACAAGTCCTTACAGCTTCTGCTCCTTGGCTTATTAGTTCCATTGAAAACTACGTTTATAAAAAAACAATGCTTTAAAACATTACTCATCATTTTGCTATTCAACAATGGTTTTATTAGCTGTCCAATTAGAACCAATCTACAGTCATTAATTTAATATTCAGCTTACTATAATTTCAGTTAATATTAAATCTCAGTATAGACCATATTCTATCAATTCATATTATAATTAATTGATACCATATATTATTTAATGTAAGCATTAAGGACTAATATTAATATTTAAATAAAACCGCTATATGTTAGAATAAAATCAAATAAAAGGTATAATAATTTAATATACTATCTTTGAACATAGTCGAATAACAAATTTAAAAATGAAATGATATTTTTTATATTTTTATATTTTTTATTTATTATGATCTACTAAAATCAAACTTTAGTAATTTTCATGAACTAATTGAGTAAGCACCAAAGTAAACACATAATAACAAACCAACAAATTAATGAACTTTACAAATATATATTTTAAATCCAATTATTATTATAAATCAAAGAATTTATGGTTAGAAAATAACTTAAACTACTAACTTATTTAACAACGAATCTTTCTATATGTAACTATAATTCAATCTTTTTGCCTGATTATGAAATACTCTATCAACTTAAAAGCATATAGTCTGTTATATCTGGTATTTTAAAATAATGCATTTCTATAAGCCATGTCGATATATTGATAGCTAATCGTAGACAAATCCATATCTAATTCTTTAAAGCTGTCGCTACACTTTCTTTACATTTGATACTATTTATATGTCTTTTTCCTTAATTATTTCTTAATTCCTTTGCTCTTATTTGACAAGCTTATAAAATACCATTTTTATCCACAATATTATTTTTATTGCCCTCATTATTATCTAAAAAGTTAATAAAATAAAATAATCTAAATTAGTTAGAAAAAAATAAAGAAAACAAAAACAATCTCGAAACAGTCAGGTTTTAGCGATATTAAATTTACCTCTATCTTTTCAATTAACTTATTTATTTTGTCCTAATTTAGGCCTTAACTTCAGAGACCTTAGAAACCTTAGAACCTCTGGAGGAAGCTCTACGTTTCTTGAGTTCTTCTTTCTTTTCACGATACTCTTTGGTACGTTGAGCAAGAAGTTTAGCATAGTCAGCAGCTTCTTCCTTAGACTTAGCAATACGTTCATTCTTCTTTTTGATGAGAGCTTTCTTACGTTGGATACGGATTGGAGTTACTAAACGTTGGATCTTTGGAGCCTTGGTGTATGGTTTTTTGGATTCATCTTTTGGTTGAATTTCACGACGGACAACAAATTTACGTACATCATCTTCTTTAGTAAGATTGAAAAGTTTACGAATGTTGTTGGCACGTTTTGGACCAAGACGTTTTGGTTGAATGGTATCGGTAAGTCCGGGAATATCAGATTCACCTTGTTTAACAATAACAAGGGAAATGACAGATAAATCGGAACCTACAATGCAACCACGTACTGACTTACGTTTACGTTCACCAGTACGACGTGGGCGGTAGCAAGAGTGTCCTTTAGATAAAAGGAGACGTACACGACCTGGAACAAGGATACCTTGTTTCATTGGGAAACCTTGTTTATCGTTACCACCGGTGATACGGAAAACGTAACCTTTGAATTCATCTCCAATGGTGTCACCAGCAACTTCAGCAGACATACGTTTTTCATAGAAGACACGACTATATATATCTTTTAGCACTCAGATTAGGAGAATGTTTCATAGTTTATATAGTAAAATAGAAAAACAAAATACTTACACTTTACGCTCATCATCAATATCAATAAGTTTTTGGCAGCCAGTGGCTGGGTTGGCAATGTTCAACTGTAATAAAAAGTTTCAGACATCTTGTTTATAAATTTATTGTTGTGTAATTTCGATAATTCGTTTATTGACCAATATTTATATTAAAATTAAAGTTTTAAAGGTCTATTTTATAGCTGATAATTTGATGGATGCATCCATTTTGATATCGTTATCTCTGTTTTAATTTCTTTATTGACTATGGTAAAATTACCTTCATATTAAATGGAGGTTAGGAGTTCTAAAGTGAACGCGTAGAAGAGACCTTAAATCAAGCAGTTTCTTAATCCTTTTACAATACAGCCTAATTTACGCCAAACTTTTATGTTCCCAGTTTTGACTAATCAAGTTTAAGCTTTAAGCTTGATTGCTCTAATTTATAGGTTTAATTAATTTTCGAATTTTGTATATTAGAATAGATAGGAAAATATATATTATCATAATATCTACAAATAAATAACAATAGTGGCAATAATAACCACAATAATAATGGCAAGATATTGAATATCTCATAATTTTGTATATATACTTAAATACTAATGAAAATGTTAATAATGGGAAAAACATAAATACATATAGTAAAATAGTAAAATAGTGACTACAGGCCATTGATATCCAACTATTATATTTTAAAAATTTTAAATAAAATTTATATATTACAAGATTTTATTGTATTAAAAGCAACATTAAAACTAACATTAAAACGCTTCTGTTACTGGAGATTCATTTGGTTCAACTACTCCTGTTACTGCCAATGACATCCCTTTTTTGATTATTTCAAACCTAATAATTTAATTTAATAAACACTATGAAACAGCTTTTGATAAAATATTATACTTTTGTTTGCTAATCGATTGACTGATGAGAATAAATATTTTCAATCCATTATAATAACACTTGTGTTATATGACTATTTATTTATGAAATGGTTTGGTGTTATATGTCAACTTAACAATCAGATGAGTTTAAAATAAGGTTAATGAATCTGATATTATACATAATAAATAATTTTTTGTGAATTCATTTTCAAACAGACGTTAAATCTACCATATAGTTATAATAATTATTGTTTATTGAATATTACTTATATTATAATACATAAAAGTAAAAATAAAAAATAGAATTAAGCAGTTGATTTGACTAATTAGTTTTTAAATATCTCAAAGATACTACCTTTATAGATTAAGCTTTTATGTAAAAAAGATGTAATTTAACACTTACTTAATTTCAGACTATCTACAAAGTCCACACAGGATACCTTCTGCTAAAAAGCCTTTATGCCCTACTCTAGAGTTCATACATGTAAAGTGGAGAACAGTATGTAGAAATGAGTCAAAACTTGTCCAAAGTTGTCTAACAGATAATAGAAGTGGATGTAAGGTCAAAGTTTTATAATCTCTTTCGTTTGCTCTTTAAATTTTTCTTCGTTTATTAATTAGACACTTATGCATCGAGCTCTTTCAAGAATTTCAAAAATTATTTAGATTACAATTAATTTGGGTTGTTGTTTGCTTCTAATGTTGATTATATGTGTCCTAAACCATTGATCGTATCCACATCAACTTGAACAAAAGTGACATAGTTATTCTCCTAAAGGGCTTGTATATTATCAAATTCAATAATTGAGCCCTGGTAATCAATTTCTTTAACAAATTCTAATGTATTTTACCACCATTTTTTATTTTGATTATTTCTTAGTACGTATGGGAGTGTTTTTTGACTTCATTATTTTTTCCATTTTTTAAGCGCTATTTGAGTGGGAAATTTGTTGGTAAAATTCTTATACAAAAATACATCCCTGTATATTTATAATTAATCACTATTTCATATAATATTGTAAACAAAATTTGTCCATTAAATATAAAACAAGTAATGGCCTTATAAATCAAACTAAGATATATGGACGATAGGCATTTGTCTGTAGGTAATAATAATATATTATTCAATAAATAACAAATAGAATAAAAGTGATTTATATTAGTTATATGGGGATGTATTTTTGTGTTTAAGAATTTTACTAACAACTTTTCTACTCAAATAGCGCTTAAAAGATGAAAAAGTAATGAAGTCAAAAAAAACATCCCCATATGGTGGATTACATAAGTCTAACTTTGATATTAAATTGGGTTGGCTAATAAAAATAATTAGTAGCAATAGAAATATTTAGATATTAAGATAATATACCTTATGAAATATACTGTGAATAAAATGGATTATTTTAAATTATATATAAGGTCTAATAAACTTCATATTCTTAATTACTCATTCTAAATTTTTTATAAATATTTAAATTAATAGTTTAAATTTGCATAAGCTAAAAACCATTCATTTTTAAGAACCAAAAAAATACATAACAATAAAACTTACAAAATCAATTTTTTAATTTCTAATTTTTTAATCTTTAGTATATTACTCATAATTTCCTTCGTCAAAAGATGAGTACTCTTGCCAACAGTGAATTAGTAGTCCCCCCATCAATTACATTAAAAGATGGCTCCGTCGTCAAGGTAAATGACTGTGTATATTTAGCCGCTATTAAACCAGGTGAATTCTATCAAGTAGTTCGAATCACACATATCTTTCCCTCCAAAAGTAAAAAAGATGTTAATCTCGAAGTATGTCATTTTTATCGAAAATTTAACACGGGATGTGAATGGAACTCAAAAGATGACCCTAATTTATTATTTATGACCTATTCAACCGAAGTCATACATATCTCGCATATCATTGGTAAATGTGTGGTCACTCATGTCAGTTATATTAGCGATATTAATAGTTATAGACAGTTGGAAAATCATTTTTATTTTTCCCAATTTTATGAAAGGTTTAGATCCATTTTGTTGGAGGTTTTACCTACTGAGATGATCACTAATTTACCCGAAAATATTCTAGAGAAATTAAAACAAATGTTTACTTTTATATTTGCTGAAAAAAGTGAAGTTAAAAAATTACAAGAAGCTATAAGAAGCTGCGATAACTGTCAAAAATGGGCACCAAGGTTAGCTAAATTTATATAATAATATTGATATCAATTTATTTATTTTACATAGTAATACCTCTTTACGTTGTATGTTTTGTGATAAAGCGTTTCATCCAGAATGTGCAGTTCCTAAAGTTACTAGAAAATTTTCAAAAGGCTTTTTATTCCAATGTTCCACTTGTTTAGCTAAAGCAAACGTCGATTTTAATGATCCTAGTCAAACTATACCTAAATTAAAACAAGCCGAACTACCCCCTTCCCCTAAAGGTAAAGGCTCCGAACTTCAAGGCGCTTTAGCTGGTAAGTAGCTAATTTTTATAAGAGTTAATTGTTAATTTTTATGGAAATTTTCTATAGATCCAAATGAAATATTTACTCAAGTTGAACTTAGATGTACGGATTTACAGCCTATTCGTTACTATGGTAAATACACTACTATTGAGGATGGATCAGGTAAATTTTTATGACATTTTAATCAATAAATATTGATTTGTTTTATATTATAAAATTATAGAACTAAGTCGTAATATTTATTATACATCACCAGTACCAGTAGGTAAAGCACATCAAATTGAAATACCAGAATATCAAGGACCAGATAGAACAATACCCAAAAAAGGATATAATGATTATGAAACCAAAAAAGAAGAGGATAAAGAATATCGTTATTTTTTAACTAATGAACAAGTTAAAGAAAAAGGAAAACTAGAAGAAGAAGAGTTAAAAAAACTAGATGATCCTAAGTTTGATGAAGGTAATAATTCATGTATGAACTGTTACTATATTTACTAATATAAATATAAATAATAGAATTAGATAAAGAATTATTTCCCATCAGCAAAAACCAAACGATATTATTTACTGCAAACACATTAAGGAAACGATTACTAACAAAAAGAATAGTTAAAAAAGTCAAATCAATGAATTGGCCAATACCCACTCATTCTAATCAATTTAATGATAAATTATATTATTTAATTTATAAAACTAATTTTAATGAGGAAAAAGTTATTAAAGAATTAAAATTATTATCTCCACTAGATTATAATTATCAGGCTCATTTGGCACCTGAAAAACAATTTGAAAATGCTTTATTAAAATATCATCCAGATTTTGATAAAATTGCTGCTGAAGTAAGTCTTAATTTATTATTAATTATGTAAAATTAAATTTGTAAATTATGATTTATTTAGTTTCCATCAATGACAGATAAAGGAGCATTAGAACGCTTTTATATTTGGAAAGCGGATGTAGAAAGAGAAAGAGCAAGATTAGGAACTAAATTTAAACCCCGAAGGAAAAAATTAATGAATTTAATTTTTCCAGATGATTTAGAGTATATCCCAGATGGAGATACGAGTGATGAAGAAGAAATTGAAGAAGATGGCCGTCAGCGACGTAAAGTAACAGCGACTATAAAAATATGTCCTAATTGTGAAATAACGGATCAAAGTAAATGGGAAAAGGTACCTAAATATGTTTCGAAACAAAATAAAGAATTATCATATTTTTGTACCAATTGTGCTCAATACTTATATCGTTATGGTGTACCTCCTCAAAATAATGATCGATTAGGGAATAGTAAGTAGGTTTTTGAATTTATTATGAGTTGGGTGTTGATATTTTTTATTTTTTTATAGAGAAAAAAGGTGCAAAGAAATTGAATAAATCATTAACTCAAAAATCAAGTTCAACTCCTAAAGGTACATCAGCTTCAATCAAACTTAAGACAAATAAAAAGGGCGGTAGTAAAGGATCTAATGAAAATTCACTACCGCCTGAATCTTTAGATCAAGTGTCAGTTCGTTCGCAATCTGTATCAGTTAAGAACGAAAAAGGAAGTAAAAGTAATACAAAACCTAAAGCAAAAAGAAGTAGTAAAATAGTTGAAAATATAAAAGTAGAAGAAAATAAAGGAAATAATGAAGATAATAAATTTAATAATGAAGATAATAAATTTAATAAGGAAGATGCTTTAAAATCAGAAACAAGTGAAGAAATTAATGTTGATCAAGGAGAATTATCAGTTAAAGATTTAGAAACGAAATCCGTATTATTGAGAAATTTTAGTAGTTTAAAACAAGAACATCGAAATGAAGTTATTAATCAAAATGAAAATAATTTTCATGATCCTTTGGTTCAGAGTAGTTCTAAAGATATAATTCAACAACAATCAACGGAAGTTAATAATAACAATATGGATCATGAAATTGTAGAATGTAACGCTTGTTTTGGAGATATAAATAATAAAGATATGAAATTAATCTGTAACCAATGTCAGTTAAAAGTACATTCTTATTGTTATAGCAGTAATCAGCTTCAAATAAAAGATAGTACAATTCCATGGTTATGTGATTATTGTAATAATTTAGAAGAACAAATTTATTCAAAATATCCGATATGCAAAATATGCTATCAAAAGAAAGAAGATAAATATGATTTAAAAGCAACTTCTATGGGTAATTGGATTCATTTAAGCTGCTTTGGATTATTAGATGAGTTGTTCATAAATAATGAAAATAAAATTATTGGTCTAAGCCAATTAGTGAAACAAACAGATAACAATTCAGTATGTAATATATGTGATAGCAAATTGGGTATTATAATTCAATGCAAACATTGTAAAGATTGTTATCATACATATTGTGCAAAAAAAGAAGATTTATTTGTTGGGTTTGAAAAAGTCGAAAATAAAAACGAAGATTATTCAACTACTATTGTATGTAAAAAACATAAGGTAGAATTATTAGATTCCAATTTAATTCATTTAAAACAACTGGATTCTGAAGGGAGAACCTATCTTGCAAAAACATTGAAAAGTAAGTTTGAAAATCCAAGAGTAGAACAAAAGAACAAGGATAATGAAGTTAATAAAATCAACGATTCAATAATTCAAACATTGTATAAGAAAACTTTATTTAATAACTATTCATGTTTAAATTGTGAAATTCAAGAGTCGATATGTTGGTGGTACATTATTAAAAACGGATTTCAAAAAGAAGAATTAAACCAATTAAGTTCCATGGATTTTTCGCCATTTATTGAACAATCTAATCAATGTCATAAATTATGCCATCACTGTTTTATTACTAAAATAAAAAAAGTTCAATCAGATAGAAAAGTTACCGATTCTTTACCTAATTATGTCCAATTATTCTCAAACAAAATTAAAAGGGAGAGAGGTCAGGAAGATGAAGACAGGAATGATAAAGAATTTAAAGTTAGAAGATGAAATGTGTGATTATAAACAAAGATTTGATATCAATTAATATGATATCATAAGCTATTAATTAGTCTATCTTAAAGATAAGTTTAACTATGAGTTTAAAATAAAAAAGAAAGTATTATTGTGTATTAAATTTTGCTAATTAATTAGTTGAATATTTTTAATGAATCCCTGTTTTTAATAGTGATGATTGTAGTTAAACTATTAACATAAAGAAAATCATTAATTTTGTCAACATTTTATCTTCAATATAAAAGTTTACTAATCTGATTTATTTTATATTTTGAATTTACCGATGTTAGTATTTGGGGATGTATTTTATGTTCAAGAATTTTACTAACAAATTTTCCGCTTAAATAGCACTAAAAGATGGAAAAAGTAATGAAGTCAAAAAAACACTCCAATTTCCTAGTTTCTATTTTTTTATATAAAAATAGATAAAATTAGTTAGCTTTTTTTATTGTAAATTACATTTTAATTTTTTTTAATATTCATTCAATTTAATCCTCACTTTTACTATAAAAAAACAATTACAACAATAAAATTAATAAGTAATTTCAATTATGAACAATACTAATACAAACACTCGAACACGATCAAAAACAATATCTCATCCAGAAAAACCAGATTTGGAAATTAAACAAGATACAGTGAAGAGTCAATCTTTAAATAACAGTGAAAAAGAAACTTTTGATAATTATAAATCAGCAATAAAACAAGAAACAGATAAAACAATATCTAAAGTAGCTGAGTATTTTCATAGTGAATTATTATGTAAGTTTACTTGGTTTTATTTAAAGGTTGACTTTCATAACAATAATAATAGAAAATTAGGATGTTTTAAAAAGATTAAATCAAAACCAAGAACCATTTTATATAAATACTAAAGAGTTTTTTTTATAGTGGCCACAGATGATATTAATTTACTTGAAAATTTTAATCAAGAGTCTATTAAACAATTTAATAAAATGTCTTTAGTTGCACAAGAGTTGATTGCAGATGGACATAAGATGAATCAAGCTTGTAAGTTAATTTTATCTTGTTCTATTCTACTAATATAGCCATAATAATAATAATAATTATCATACTATTATTATAGAGTCATTTTAATTGATACCATTGTTTTTATTTTAATTGTATTAATATTTTTATTAATATAAATCTTAGTTTCTGATTTTGAACCTTATCTTAAACAAATTGATGATATCAGTCGACAAATCGATTATTTAGAATTAGTGAGTAATGAACTAGATGAGTATTCATTTGATTTAGGTAAGTTGTTATTAGCATTATCTTTATTATGATATATATCATTAAATTTATATTGGAATTAAATTGTTTATTAATTTACTTTTTTTCTAGAGGAGAAGATTAAATCCATTAAAAAAAGAAAAGAGACAAGTAAAAAAATGAGCAACTTTGGAGTTCCTACTAATTTAAGTAAACGTTAATATACGTTTTTTTAGAATTTTATTTGTAATATAAACTACTTATTCTATTTTGTATTTTTTATTTTTTTATAATCGATTTTTTTTTATCAATAGAATTTTTTTTTTGATTGGAATTTCAAGCCACTCAAATTAAAAATCTCAATATTATTTCATCACTTATTTCTTTTTTATTCAAAAAAACAAAAAACTCTATCTTCAAGATAAAATAAAATGGACTTATATCTTAATATTGATGATATATTAAATAATAAAGAAAGTACCACTATTACAAAAGAAGAAAAGGAAGTAATAAAATTAATTTATACATTTTGAAAAAGAATTAAGTTTATAAATTTTTATTTCTAGGAAAATTTACATGTAGAAAGTATTCGAAAGATCATACGAAAAGTAAGTCATCGTAATTTAAAATGCCATTTCTATAATTTTGGAATTCCAAAACTCATAATGTATTCATAACTACCAAAGTAATTAAATCAATCAAGTAATATTAACTCAAATCTATCATATTCTAGGGCATCTTGACTATCCTTAAAGGAGAAAAATATCAACATCATCGTATTAAAGAGTTACAAACAAAATTAATTGATTTTGTATTATCCAAAGTAATAACATTAAAATTACCATTCCCAATTGAAAGTATTAAATATTTAGGTAAGTTTTAATTATTTAATGATAAAGAGAAATTGAAGAGAGAAAGCTTATTTTAAATTGAAGTATTAGAATTTGATTTAGTATTTCATTCATGTTCAATTCTTTTTATTCATCACCAAATGTTATTTCACAACAACGTTTAAATAATTGAATATGAAATACAATTCGATATATTAATATATTAGTTTAATTCAATACTAATTATATACTATATGTATTATTAGTTACTTGTACTATTATGGAAAAAAAAGAAGCTGGATTTCAAACTGCATCCTCTTGTTTTTGTGATGAAGAATTAGATCGTAAGTTTTACTTCATATTATCTATTTTGTTTTTAATTTTTAATTTAATTTAATTTTAATTATTTATTATTGTTTTAGGTCATATTATTTATAATCATCAAGAAGACAGTTTTTTTTGTACTGTTAATGTGTTCGCTTTTGCTGTTTAATAAATGATACTAAAATTTTAAATAAGTTGGTACGAATATAGAACTAATAAAATTAAAAACATTTTTAATTAATCAACTATTATCTATTTTAATATTAATTTAGATCGTTTATATTATTAAAAAATTAGAATGATTATAATAAGTCAATTCAACATATGGGAGTATATTTTTGACTTAATCACTTTTTCTATCTTTTAAGCACTATTTAAGCGAAAAAATTGTTAGCAAATTTCTTAAATCTAAAAATACATCTCTATATTAACATTATAATATCTCAAATCAATATAAATTCAATAAAATAATAATTATAAAATAATATCAATTTTTTTATTTTTAATAGTAAAATTTTTAAAAATAATAGAAAAAACAACTTAAACTTCCCTTCTACTGTCTACTATCGCATCTTCTCCTTTGATAAATTTAATCTACCACAGCAATATTATACCACCAATCTTCTTCATTAGATTGAACATCCGATATTAAATTTACTGGTTTCTTTTTCTTAACAAAACCAGATTGTATCATCATAAAACTAAAAGTTTTAAAATCAGGTAAATCTTCTAATTCCCAATCTTCATCTTGACACCAATCTTGAAACGCTTGATATACTTTTTCAGGTGCTTCATAAGCATATGGTTTCATTTGCAATTTGGCATCAACAAATTCATCAAATGCTTCTTGAATATCATCATCAATTTCAGGTTCTGATTCACTTTCATCTTCACTTTCTTCTTTTCTTGATTTGATTTGATTCACTGTATGTTCTCTATATCTTCCTTTAGAGAACATAGGATTAGCTGATGGTTTGGCTAATGCTCCTACTGGTTTGTCATCATCATCATCTGATTGTTCTTCATGGTCTTCATGATTTAATTGTAAAGGTAATTGTTCATCTGAATTAGGTTGAATATATGAATTCTCTTTTCTTAATGGAGGGGGATATAAATTAGCTTGTTGGTTTACTGTAGTAGGTTGACCATATATAGAATGAGTATTATTATAAATCATAGAATCATCCATTGTACGATAAGTTGAGTTACGCATATCATTAATGTTATTAAATTCTTGTTGAGGTAAATAATTTTGAGATCCAGGTGAATGTAAAGAATGTATATTAGTTGGATTATGATAAAATGAACCCGCAGATAATGAAGCATTTAAATTATTATAAGGAGTACGTTGATTTAAAGATTGTTGTTGTTGATGGTGTTGAGGATTCAATGGATATTGTTGTTGTTGATGTTGATTAAATTCAGGAGAAAATAATTGAGATTGAGTAGCCATAATTCTTTGTTCCATTAAATGTCTTTCTTTGAATCTTTCAAATGTAGATTCTCTTTCATTACCTTGCCCTTGAATATATGAATTATGAGCCATTTGAGATCGTCTTGCATTTGAATTTGAATATTTGTTAGCTGCTTTTTGTTTTTCCATAGCTGAAATAGCTCCTACTAATCCACCAGATGGCTTACTTTGTTTCTTATTAGGTATTTGTAATAATGGTCCATATTTTTGATGTTGCATCATGGGATCATTATTATATCGCATATAATCTTGAGCTTCTAATAAATTAGAAGGTCTTTGTAAATTTGGATTATATTGGGCAAAAGAAGGATTCATTATCATTGGATTATTATTATTATCATAATATTGTGGGTGTGGTAAATATTGATTATATTCATTAAGATAATAAGGTGTACCGTCTGGTCCATATTCTATTTGCATATTATTATAAGTAGATTGTCGCATCATTTGTGGATTATAAGGTGGATTATATGGATCAATTGTAGCTGAATGATTCATACCAATAGGAGCATCATCATCATCATCATCATCATTTTGAGTATTACTATTTCTTAAATTATTATTATTATTATTATATTGTTTAATATTTTTAATAGGTGAAGTATCTCTATCATCATTTGAAGATTCAGAATCAACAGGTAAGTTAGATTTTTTAACAACTTTTTTATTCTTTTTGATATTTAATACTTTTTTAATAGACTCATTAGATGAATTACTTTTATTCATTGAAATTGGTCTTGATCCTTGTTGTTGTTGTTGATTATTGTTATTACTATTATTATTAATATCGGATATTGGTCTAGATACTGATACTGTTTGTTTTGGTAATGAATCATATAACGACATTGTTTTTAATGAATTAATTAATTCATTATCATCTTTAATAGTAACTTGGGGTAATAAAGGTAATTGTTGAATTACTGGTTGATGAGTTATTGGTTGTTCTATTACTTTATTATTATTATTATTATTATTATTATCCGAAGATTCATCAGAATCAATTTGTTGTTTTCTTATTGGAGCAGTTATTAATGATTTTCTAGATGATTTAATTGGTTTTGATTTATTTATTCTTGGGAAATCATCGTCATCATCATCATCATCACTCTCCTTAGTTTGTTGTTGCATTTTGACTTCATTTTTATTCTTATTGTTTTTGATTTCTTCTTCTTCTTCTTCACTTGACTCCTCTTCATTTTTTTTCCATTTAACTGAAAATGTTTTTCTTACTTTTGGTTTATTTTTTGGAGATAAAGCAGAGGCTAATGGTTTATTAATATGATTATTTTGTATATTTCTTGATGAAATAGATTCAAATGTCGTTTGAGATTCAAATTCATTTTCTTCTGGTTCTTCAATAATAGATTGAACTTCAATATTATCTTCTAAATTATCTAATAATATGGGATTATTTTGAATTAATTCCATTTTATTAAATTTCTGTTGAGTTAATTGTAACAATTGTTGACGTGTATCGATAAATGGTATATCAATTACATTTAGTTCTGATATTTCATTTAAATTGAAATATAAGCAAGTATTTGGTTGAGGTAATGAAATATTACTATATTTCTCTGGACGATCATGAAGATTAAAAGAATCAAAAATAGAACATAAAATAGTTGTTAATTCAAATTGAGAATTCCCCATAATTAAAATAAAAGGTGGACAGGTATTATCTAATTGTTTATCTTTATGACAATGAATTTCTCCATTAATTCTTAATACTGTAGATTGATCTACTAATTCTAATTTATCCGGATAAATGGCATAAGCTTGATGAATATTATTAATTGAAAAGAAATAATCTTTAGAATATTTTGATGGAGAAAATGTGATTGATTGATTTTTATGAATATTCATCCAAAATCGACACCATTCTAAAGTACCTGAGCATCGAATCTCAACGAATCCTTCAAATAAACTTGGATTTTCTTGTTTTAAAATAGGTAAAAAAGTTTCTGAAGTTAATATTAGAGATGTATAGTAATCTTGGATTAATGAATTTTCAAAACAAGCTAATCGAAGAGCTAAAACCCATTCATTTAATTCCTTTTGATCTCTAGTTTGAAAATAAAATCGATTAGCACCTGCTGAATTTAAAACAAAAACAAATTCAGCTCCCTCAACATCATTAGTAGTATAAACATTACAATCCATAATATTGATAAAATTAGGTGTCTTCTTCTTAATAGCACCTAATTTATTAATACTTTCTGGACTTTTCACTGACCAGAACATTAAACTTGACCCATTTAATTCCACATACCAATCTGTCCATTTACGTTGAATAAATGGTGTTTTGTCCGGTCCTAAATCATTCTTTTTTCTTAAATAACCACCAATATATTTTTTATTAATATATTCTTCAAGTACTCGTTGATGTTCTAAAATTCCAGTTTTAAAACTTTCATCTGAAGAACAGTTTCCTGGTAATGTAGGTAGCCGTATTGAGCCTTTTTTTAAATAATAAGTTTAACAAAAGACTTTAGGATAATAAAATCATATTAATTACCTGATGACGAAGCGTTTAAGTTTACTCGAACTGACATTTATCTCTATTAAATAATTGGTATTAACTAAAAAAATCAGAAAAGGAATAAGATATCGATTGAAAATTTTAACATATTATAAGTCAAACAATGTTATATCTTAATGTATTGTACTTACCTATCAAACTTTAATTTATTTTTACTAACAGAAAAGTAAATCGAATTCAAAAAGTGATATTAACGATTTTAAAAACAATCAATTTTTGTTGATTGATATTGAAAAGCAATGTTATTTATTTGATAAATTTATTGGATTACAACAGAATAAAGTATTTGGTATAAATATAGCTTAACAATTTCATTGGCTCTAATCGCTTTATAAGCTGAGGTTTTGTTGCCAGATTAATACTAAAATAGGCCAATAAGATAAAGCGATAATACTAAAGAACATTGAAAATAAATCTTGAGAGGGATTAAATTGTGCTTAATGACAACTTTTAATATTTATTTTTAGATTTATTTAAAAATAAGTTAGCTAGATATTCTTTGAGATTATTAGACCATGTTCTTGAATTCCTTCAACTTTACTTTTTGATTTATTTAAAAAAACAGGATGTTTGAATCTATTTTTAAATTTTCTATAAAACTTTATAATACAATACTCTTTTTAATTAGGTAACAAAAGATAGTAAAACTGTCTATTCTATTGACTTTATTAATTTTCAACCGGTTTTTGCACTTTATTAAATTAAATACTGATTGAATATAAATATCGTTTAATAGCGTATATTTGAAAATTTCGCTTTATCTTTCCTTCTATTTATCATAATTATGGTGCAAAATTACAACTTAGATTGCCAAATATTCAAATTTAAATTTAAACTAAATGATCAAAACATCAAATTCTTTAGGTATGAAAAAACTACTAAAATCTATTCTTATTGTTGATCAACTGTTAATCTGATTTTTCTTACCTAACTTAAAACTATTATAAATTAAATGTAATCGATTTTGCTTAAAAGTTTTAGATTAGAAAATGCCTTTTAATTGACTTTAATTTCAATTTGAATGAAATTGTTTTTGAATCTCAAAATGGAACAATTTATTCGTACTACTTCAACCCTTGATCTTATTTACCTTAATTAAATTCCGATATCTTTGATAAGGCACCACTGTGCTGATTTTTACAAATTAACAGATAGGAATTTGTTTCCAATGATACAGAATAAAAGTATTAAAAAGTTGCAATTCAATTTTTAATAATCTTTTTATTTTAGTAAATGAAGAATTTTAGCTTAATGCTAATTTCAATGGGCTTACTATAATGATCACGTTTTTTTCTCAATTATTTAACATTATGATATTAAAATATAAAAAACTAGAATTTGATAATCATATCTTAGTTCCAGTTTTATTTTATTAAATACAATAACTTTTGTACTATTTTTGTTACCAAGTGGAATCATAATCATTGGTTTGTTTTGAGGTAAAATTGGAGCAAAATGATAATATCGAATTACTACATTAATCAACTATTATATTAGGTTAATAATAACAATAACTCTATATTTGGATTCGTTTAGTATTTACTTCTAAACATAAATATAGTAACATTAATTCAATGTATAAACTAAAGTTATTTAATACAATAAATTTGCATTTTTTGCCTCATATATCAAATAGTACAGCAATCAGTCAAACCTTCAATTCATATTAAAATAATTGAGCTAACCTTTAATCAGTTCACTAGGTTTATAGAATTAACCTAATTCATTTTCTTTTCATTTTAAGCAACTTGATTGCATTTTCTTGAATTAATGAGAATTTTTTGCAATTATATAAGTAGTGGAGTTTTTATCATAATTTCTGAAATTTCAATATTCATTTCTTTCTTTCATGGCAATTACAACTACACTTCAATATGGCAGTTAAATTTAAGAGACTATCAGGTATTTTATGATATGAAATAATTTAGTAATTCTATTAGTCGAGTTATTTGGTTTGGGCTTGTTTGAGTTGATATTTACTTAATATCATTTGTAAAGTTATCAAATAGAATTCCATTGATTCGGTTTATAATTATCAATGTTTTTCTAAAGGCTATAGTTCATCAATTGTAAAAGCAAGTAGTTTTTATCAATAGTTTTTTTTTGAGAAAATGAGACATCTTTATAGCAATTTAATATTATAAAGAACAAATTCATGAAAATCTATTTAGAGCAATTCGAAGTATTTCAGCATGTAGAATAAGTTTTTTTATTTAAAGATAGATGGTGGTAAATGTTCGAATATAAATGAATCAAAGTTATTTAAATTAATAAGCTATTGAGGATAGAGTTTTTTATTACCAGAAGTTGTTAAGATAAAATTTAATAAAATAAGAATGTCATGTCTATGATAATATAGTTTTATTTTTTTTCACAGGAATTAATTATATCAGAAACTTTATCTCGATTATAAAATTAAACATCAAGACAGATTTTGAGTGTGATAATGTTAAAATTTTGGGTGATTCAAAGAAATTAGAAGTTATAGGATTAAATAAAATTCTATTAAACTTACTGATTATAGATATTGTAATAGAAAATCATTAAATGGCAGTTTTTGTTTTTATTTTTGTCAAATGCTTAAGTTTGGGTTCCTTCAATTAGTAGACAATTTTTGAATTTATCAATTCTAAAAGAAATACTTACTAATTTAATATAAAATTGGGGATGTATTTTTTATTTAAGAATTTTACTACATCTTTCCACTCAAATAGCACTTAAAAATGGAAAAATAATGAAACTAAAAAAAACAGCCCCCTTATTAAATTCAAGTTCTCTTAATCTCAGATAATCAAATCATTAAGTATAGTCCTATTACCGTTTAATTGTATTTTGTATTTATTATGTATAGTGAAGAGGAACTAGCCCTTTACAATAAGTTACAAAAAACATTAATACTAGCTTGAATAAAATACTTGAATATTTGTTTAATATTAGATCTTTCAATTCTATATGCTTGTCAGAGATTAAAATAAATACAATGTTTCAACATAATAAAAGTTGTTTAGAAAATACTTTTTATTTATACTATAAAAAACATCAAAAGGGTTGAATCGAAATATTCTAATATAAAAGATAGTAACAATGTGTAATAATGGTGAGTATATTTAATAACTATATAATTTAATAGTATATTAATATCTAAGTAAAATAACATAAAAAACAAAATCTAATAAATAAATAAATAAAAAGCGACATTAAAATAAACTTAAAAAATAAAATCAACTTCAACCTTCTATTAAATTGACTTTAATAAAACTTAAGCTTTTGGAGCCTTTGGTTTTTTAACTTTCTTTGGTTTATCAACTGAAGTTTCAAGAAGTTTAAGTAATTCTTGATCTTCAATTTTCTTTTCTGATTTATAAGCATCGAGATCAAGTGGGAAAGTAGTAGTACGAACATTTCCTTTTGGAGTGACCATAACTGTATACATAAAAGAAGCAACCACTTCTCCTTGTTTTTCTCCAACAATATCGTATTTATTAACAATACCTGATCTTGCACATTCAACAATACCCATACGTGCATTTCTTTCATCTTCAAGTGCTCGAAGTGAAAATGGGAATTTACCGAATTTCTTGATTTCACTATTAACAGTACGGGCAGCTTTCATTTTAAGTTGATAGCTAGATTCAGTACGTTTATAAACAGTAGTTCTTAAACCAGATTCTTTGAGCTAATAATAAAGAATAAATAAAATAAAAATAAAAATAAAAATAAAAATAAAAGTCTACCTTTCCATCACCAGATGAAACAACAACAACTAAAGCATAAACTTCATTTTCTTCAAAAGCAACTGTTTTGAAGCTACTACGTTGAGCATCATTTGGGTTAAGGATAATTTGTTTGGTATTATCTGGGAAATCTTTTTCTAATTGATAAGAAAGCATACCTTCAGCTGGTTTAGTGCCATAAACTTCACATACTTTTTGTACAATTTCAGTAACTTGAGAGTTCTATTTTCATAAATATTTAACAAAAGAATTATTAAACTAATATAAATTTAATTACCTTATTTTGTGGACGTAATAAACGATAAGCTGCTTCAACGGCATAATGGGCTGCTAAAATGGTATCTGCATTTTTTCCTGTAGCTGGTTCTTCCTATTTGGAAAATTAAACATTTATCAATAAATAAAAAAATAAAAAAACCTTTGAAGCTCCAACTACGAAAGAGTGGCAAATAAGACCTGGAAAGCCATCGATTTGGGCACCAAGTTCACTAACTTTATTTAATACCTTATTTAAAGAAGGAAGTACTATAACTTACATTTTAACTAAATCACCCTTTTTAAGTTCAATAGTAGCTTCAGGGTCAGATTCAAGTGGGGAAACGTGACAAGCTAAGTTGTTAAGGGAAATACAGGTTGGGAAAGCAATACCTTTAGACATCTTTTTTTTGTCTTTGAATATTTTTGAAGTAGCGTCTACAATGAATTCATCACCTAATTTACATAAGTCTATAATTTTAGCACCCTCTTTAGAGTGTTCAACAACGTGAGCTAAAGCATCTAATAATTAAGTTAATAAACAGATAGCGATAAAAAAGAAAGCAAAAATGTACTTTGAGCAATTGTTGAAGCAGCATTAAATTTTAACAAAACTTCTTGGTTACCAATGGTGTTATCAATTTTAGTATCTTGTTCAGTGGACATTTTGAATCACTTTTTTTATAAAGCAAACTTTATTTTTTGATTTTTTAACTTGTTG
Organism: Batkoa obscura; assembly: GCA_030770535.1. NCBI lineage: Eukaryota > Fungi > Entomophthoromycota > Entomophthoromycetes > Entomophthorales > Batkoaceae > Batkoa > Batkoa obscura. The sequence continues at coordinate 707,459 of JASVEC010000022.1, read as the reverse complement.
AAAATTTTATATCCCTTCTCCCCTTACAATCCTTTTACTTATTTTGGCAATTTATGGGCTTAATTTAAGCTTCTGTGAATCCATTTCGTAACCCATAAATTTATTTGATCCATATTAAAAATTTATCAACATTTCATAGGACAATTGAGGTCATTTATAGCTAAAATTGTTAGGGTAAAAATGCTATTACGTAAAAATCAGTGAGAAAATAGTTTGAGAATTTTTCAAATTTTAATGGCTTTAAAAGACAATAAATAAAGCAGCTACGTTTATGAGGACCCAAAACAATAATGGTTTTATATTTGTATCTACACTAAATTGAATCTCATTTAGACTTAATTCTTATCAAAATAAAAAGCTATGTAGTAATACCAAGTTAAACTCTAGCGTAATTTTTAAATCGCAGTATTTTGAAACTGCCCAAATGTTAATAAAATAGAAGTTGTTATTTTCGAAGTTGAATTCATTAACTTTAAAATGAAAAAGTCTATTTGAAAGTAGCAACTAAAGTTATTATTAATTTTTAAAAATTGTCCGATTTTTTGAGCAGGGGAGGGCAATTTCTTGAGCAAAAAGAAAATCGCAGTAGAAAGAGGTTTTTGATCAAATTAAATTGCAAATATAAATAACAACTTATTAAGGTATATTTTATTGGTTATACTATTCAATCTAAACTAATAATATATATTTTTTAAATAGATTTTTTTAATTAAGTTACCTTATAAAAGTTAACGTTGTATTTATTCATTTTAATAGAACCATTATCATCAATATATATAAGGTAAAGTGGAATCAGAGTGTTTTTTGATTCTGAAAACTTCATCTTTAATTTTAAATTCGATAATTAACATTCAACTTTTAGTAAATTAAGTAGATAATATGGAAGATAATCATAATAAGGAAGGTATACAGAAAACTAAAAACTCAAAAGTTAAAGAAATAAACGAGAACGAAAAGCCTACAATCAAAAGAAGTGCGCCTGAAAGTAATAAATCCGCTCATTCATCACGCAAAGCAAAAGTTGGAAAAGCAACTTTAGGTTTATGTAACGCTGCTAAAAGGTAAATAATACTAATCTAATTGCAACCCTGAGCTTCTTAAATAGAATTAATTTGCATAGAATCCAAAAAGAGTTAGCTGAGATCAGTTTAGATCCACCATGTAATTGCACAGCTGGTCCAAAAGCTGAAAATATTTATGAGTGGGCTGCTACCATTTTAGGTCCTAAAGGATCTCCTTACGAAGGAGGAACTTTTTTTATTGATATAACTTTTTCAGATGACTATCCATTTAAACCTCCTAAAGTAAATCTAATTTCGAAATTAAATTCACTTCTAAATTCATCTTTAGGTCATTTTCCGTACAAAGATTTATCACTGTAATATTAACTCCCAAGGTGCTATTTGCTTAGATACTCTCAAAACCAATTGGTCACCCGCTTTAACTACTTCGAAAGTTTTATTATCTATTTCCTCTTTACTAACTGATCCAAATCCATGTAAAATAACTATTGTTTTTTATACTCTAATTTATTTACTCTTTTTTATAGATGACCCTTTAGTTGGTAATATCGCACAACAATTTTTAAATGATCGTGAAGAACATAATCGCATTGCTAAAGAATGGACTCAACGTTATGCTTCTCAGACTAATTAAGATGTGTAATAAAATTAACTATATGAACTATTAGTATACACCAAATTTATTAACATCTATACTTAATATAACATATATGATCATGATACTGAATCTGTAATGTAGATTTATATAAAACAGTAAATTAATTAATATATTGTAATTGTTAAATTATGGGATTAATCATAATTAATTCAATTGTCTATAATTGTATTATCTAATAATATTAGTTAATTTTGAATTAATATTAAACTGTAGTTTACGTTGACAAGATTTAAATAAAATATAATATGTAATAATTATAATTATAATTATAATTATAATTATAAGATTTGAATAATGATCCTTAAAGTGTTGAGGTATTATTTAATAATGTTAATTTTTGAATTAGTTGAATTTTATAACTCTACTTTCAAATCCTTCGACATATGCCTAATTAAAATTCTCTCTGTTGTTTATAATTAATATTAATTTTTACTTGTGGTCTCTATTATTGCCCTTGAATTATTCTTAAAATTGATAGCGAATTATCCATCGAATTAGCCTATACTTGAAGTTAACAGCCATAACATCCACTTGTTCTATTGACAGATATAATGAATATTATATAAAATATGCCATTAAGAAGTAGACTAACTATTGTATTTAACTTGTTCCTTATCTTGTCTTTATTTTGACCTTATTTTTATGGCTTAAAAATAAAAAGATTGAATTTATCATTTCATTTATTTTTTGTAGAAAAGTTTGATACCCTCTACTTAATGCTAATAAACTCAATATGCATTTCTGATTTTTATAAGCAAAATGTTAATTTTTGCTTTATTGATAGTTTATATTGTTTATAATGTTCAGTAAATATGAAAATCTTGATCGTTCAGTATTGAAAGTATAACGCTCTTTTATATAACTATATTTTTCAAATTCTAAATAGAATAAAATTACTTTTATATTGTAGTTATTTTAATTTTAATTTTATAAATTATATCTAATACTTTTATATAATTTTATCAATATTGATAGATTATAATAATAATAAATCAAAGGACTTAATATAATAATATTAGATTATATATTCAAAAAAACATAAGCTTTGATTATTATCTTATGTACTTGAAATATTGCTTTAGGTCTTAAATAAAACGCAATTGACTTTAAAACTTACTTTTTGATATATTAAGTATCTATAAATTTATAATATAATCATATACATAAATATACTACGAGAACCTGTGGTCAGATCCTACCATCCCTCTCACCTATAGAAGAATCAAAAATCGCCTGCCAAAATAATTATTGCTGACTACCAAGCGTCGTATCACTATTACCAAAGCTATTGACCTCCTGTCTAAATGACCTTCAGATCTATTACAAATAATAAAGATCGATCTTTATAATTTTAGTATTTGTTATTATTATTTTATACTATTAAAGGCTATTTTTTAAACATATGGATTATTATCTTTTATTTGAAATATACTAGCGTTTTCCAATCTTTATTTTATACTATGATAGATACGATTATTATGTACTTTGATTAGCTATTTTATATTTTACCACTCAAATTATAAATGTTGAATTTTGTTCCAAAATCAAACATCTCATTTAGTATATAGAAATGTCTGAATTGGTTTGAATTTGATTAAAAATAATCCATTTTTTTTTTAAATTTGTAAGTTCTTAAATGTATGTATGATTCAGTTAAATTTAAAAAGCCTAAAGTTAAATAATAAAAATTTTAACTTAAAAGACTTATTTTAATTATTTTGTTTTTATTAAATATATAATAAATATATAGTTATTTGGCTTTACTTTTTATTAACATGAAAATAAATGAAATTTTTAGAACTAAACTTTGAAATAGAGTTTTTAAAATTTTTTGTAATAAAAAGAAGCACAATATATAAACATTGTAATTTATCTGTTAATTTCAGTGACTATTTATAACAATCCAGGGTTTACAAAATTTTATAACAAAAGAAAAAGAGTTAAAGTTTATTGATAATAATGGTAATTTTAAGCAATACATAAAAATAATGCTTTAAAGAAAACAAGAAATAAAAACTAATAAGTATTATTATTATCAGCTATAGCTTCAGTATATGGGGGCGTTTTTTTGGCTTTGCCACTTTTTCTATCTTTTGAGCGCTATTTGAGTGGAAAACTTGCTAATAAAATTCTTAAACCTAAAAATACATCCCCATATAATATTTATTTAATAACTTAACTACTTTATTAAGATTTAATAATAAAAAATATCCATCAGATAATATATGTGAAATAATAGTAAAAAAGTGATATATAGTAAATATTTTAATTAATTTAATATTTAAAAAGCTTTTATTTGAGAAGTTTATGAAGATTGATATATAAGCAGGTGTGAAATATCGCTTTGTCAGTTCCATTGTTAGTTATAACATAGTAATTGCCTAAGCTGTTGTGTTCTCGAGTTCAGAGACAATTAATCCCATGCTCTTATTTTGATTTCCTATGAGAATTTCTAGCTTCATTCTAAAGGATATTATCTTCTCGTTTTGACATTTATACTTGTCAGAGTATAAAAGGGATTCTATAATATAGTGGTTCAAGGCTTTTTTAACTGAGTATTCCCTGGTATCTCATACATTTGATAAAGCTGCTAAGTTTTATCAATAGTATTTTACGTAGATTTTATATTGCTATTATCTATTCTATTTGTCTTACATAGTTCATAGCCTATTATGTGGTATTCTTTATAATCCAAGTCTAGCTTGATTACATAAACTAAGACTTTTCAACTTATAGTGTAGTCAACTAAGCAATAGCTGTTTTTGACTCCAATCACTGAGTACCAGATTTTACATAATGCAATTATAATATTAAAATAATTTATTTATTCGATAGCAAATCTGGAATATTGGCTATAAAGCAGTCAATAATAAATGATTTTTAATAAAGTTTTATAGAAATATGTGTTTGTTTACATAATACAATTTTGATTAATATCAATCTATAGACTATATTAATAAAAGCCTTGCTAATCTAGGAATTTTTATTAGATCTAGTAAAAATTCAGTTAACTTGCAATACAAATTATAGTAAAATAATTCAAAATCGTGTCAGGTACTTTTGCTTTTTAATAAGGGATTTATTTTTACAATTTTAAGTAGTTTTAAAATATAAAATATTAAAAATTAAATAAAAAAATGAAACCAATTCAGACATCCCCATATGCAGTCAAGTAATTTTTTAGCAATGTGGCACTTCAATGAAATACTGCTTTAGGAGCCAAAACAATTTAAAATAAAAAGATGATTTTATTAAATTAGTAGAATTTCGTAATTTATAACATTTAAACTAGTTATTTTATATTTGTTCATTCAATCAATAGTGAATTTACTGTACAAATTAAGATTATAGTTTATAATAAATTCTGATTTATCATTAACTTAATATGTGTTTTAATCTCATTCTAATATTGTTATCATATCTCCGGTAAATTAAGCAGCCAATTAATTTAGAACATGAATTCAATTGAAATGATTTAATTAGTTTTTAGAGGATCTTAGATCTATTAAAAATAATAACTCCATCTTTAGTCTATAAATGGAAAATCAAAAGAAATTATCATTGGGTTAATAAAAGAAAACAACTTTCAGTTAACCTAATTAATTTTTCAATAAGCCAATGTATCAATGCAAAATAACAAAGATATAGACATCAACGTAAATAAAAGTAGGTCCAAATCCAGAGAGAGTTATAATGAGGTAGTAAGAGGTCTTTCATCTATGTCCAATCCAATTAATATCTTACCTGCTCATAGAACTCATAACAAAAATACATCAATATCAATGACATCGCATAATTCATATTCAAGTTATTTATCTAGCTCAAGTTATCAATCCATTTCGCCTTCTCAAGTCAATGAATTAGAGGATGAATATTATAATGATCCAAGGTGGGACGATATGTTTACTTTTAGAGATTTAAAGATACCTTATCGCACTTCTTCTTCAACAACTTCATTTATTGATACAACAAATAGTGACGAAAATACTAGTATCTTTAGGCCTAACTCAGTTTCTTATCAATCAGCCAACCCAACATCAAAATGGAACTCATTTTTATTTCGATGTACTAATTCAATGATATCTAGGGCTTTATTATTAGTACTGTTCCCAGTTGCAATAGTGAGTTTAAATTTAATTGAATGAGTATTATAGCTAATGTTTAGGTTTCTATATGGTGTAGTGTTCCATTACAAGTAGTAGAAGTGGATCCAGGCGATAGTGATAATCCACATGATGCATATCAAATGAAGTTCTGGTTCTTTTTATTATTTTATTATGGGTTTTATAATTTAACAGCGTTATTGATGGTATCTCAGTATTTTAATTTATATTCGTTTCATTGGTGGCCTAAATCTATAGGTGGATTATGGTCCACTTTCTTTTTTTGGCTATTTTCTATGTTTTTAGGTTCGTTAATTTACTATTTTAATTTCTTTTATAAGTCTGTTTATACCTGGGTATTATTGACTTTTATTACATTAATGTTGCCTTTATTCTCAGCTTTTTTGATTATACGTAATGAAAAAAGAAATGTTTATAGACACTCATTAACAGATGCTCAAAAAATATTTTTATTGATACAAGATAATCGAATCCCATATTCTTATAAGCGTTTTCTGTGGTTTTGTTTTACATTAATAATCAATTTTAGTGCTTTAATATTAGGTGAAACGTATGCTTTGAAATTTACATCAACAGAAGACAAGTCTTGGTTGGATGGTATTATCTATGTTTACACTTGGGTAGTAACTGTATTTATTTTGGATTTTATTTGTGATTATATAGTTGAAACTAGGATAAGATCTTGGGCATTATCTCATGTATATAGGCTGTATTTTGCTTTGATTTATTTTGTGTTTTATCGTAATTTATTTATAAAGTTACGTAGTGCAGAACAATTTTATACAGTACAAATTTGCTCATCGCTTTGGGTCATATTTAATTATCCATTGAGAATGTCAAAATTTGTTTATAATATAACTAAATGGTTTGGATCCAAAAGAAAATATGAAGATTATTGTAAAAATGTAGGGCGATCTTTTTTTATAAGAAATTTAGCAGAGAATGCTTCTATGGTTGGGTTTTTATGCTGGGTTAACATATTACACTTTGGCCAAAATTCTCGTGTCTACCCTCATTTTGGAAAGTTTGATCCAGATATTACCAATCCTGGAAATAATAATTTTTATCCCTTAAGAATTACTGCTAGTTTAGGTGTATGGGTTTGTGAACTATTGAGTGCTTTTATTACTCGACTTATATTTAAAAAAGTGTATGATCATTCAATTACAAGAGAAGCAGTTCAAGATTTTTATAGATATCCTGAAGTCATCCGTGCTATGATATTAGTAACTATACATGTATTACAAGACATGTTATTAGCTTTGATTAATCTTCAAACTTTAACTTAATGTGATGAAACAAGAATAATGTTAACTGTGTTTTTATAAATTATGAGTTTAATAAAATTTTATTTAAAAATAGTGTTGAGAACAATTCTTTTGGTATTTTGTTACATAATATTATTATAAATGTTATTTAAACCTCGTATATTAACAAAGTTTTATTAATTATGAAATCGATTAAATTATGACATATTCAATTGAATAGTTATAATCATAATGGGTATTTTATATATGGAATTTATAATTTTATTATATTACATTATATTATAAATAGTAGTAATTGTTGGATCCCTTAGTCCTTACATTATAGATTTTCTTATATAATAATTTTCTTATCTAAAGATAATAAATTATACTTTTACCAAAATATAATTTACCCATTATTTGCTGGGTTTGATTTCTCACTTCACCTGATTTGATAATCCTATTAAGTTAGGGGTGCATGAACTTAAATTAATTGTTTAATCTAATTTAATCAAATAAAACTAATTGAATATATTCCCGATTGGGTACAAAAAGTTTTAAGATAAGGTTATGAACATTGCTTATTGGTTCAATAGCCAAGCATAACCAAGAGATGGTTGGCTAGAAGGTATATTTACCAAATTTAGAAATTCCCCTTACTAATACTTTTCTTATCACAAAACTAATTTTATTGACAAATTCACTTTTAATTTTGTTTTTTAGTTTTCCAATGGCGTTGGTTGTTCTGTCAATACTTCCATCATATAATTAACTCATAGCCAAAGCACTTTGGTATAGATCTTATCTAAATTTATACTAAACAGATCAACCAATACCCTCACTTTATAAAAAAATAAAAAAATACAATTGAAACTTAGTTATCCACTTAATTTAGACTATTATTAAAATGAACGCTGTTATTTCTTTAGTTCATTTTTGCGAAGCTCATGGTCCAACTGTTGTCCTTTCAACTCAAACTACGCATAACGATTTGCAACCTTTGTCTTTAATCAATTTCACTGAGCATATAAACGCCTCGTTTTCAGATCAAAGTAAAACAGGGAATGGCTTAAATGATTATATGGGTGGTTTATCCTTTTCTTCGACAATGTCTTTTGGAACCACACCGTATAATCCTTTGCCTGCTTCTTATCCAGACCCAAGCTCTATCTTATCTATGAATAAGTCAACTAATAGTATGTTTTATTTGCAAAACTCCAAATATTTAAGTAAAGATTCATTAACAATATCCTCAGACACAATAAGTACATCAAATGTACCTAGGAATGAAAATCTAACAACACCAAATCCCCTTAAAATTAATAGAAACCTATCAGTAACTCACTGTAATGGCTGCACCCCTAATTTCCCCTTACCAAATTTTGCTGAAAATCCAAATCGATCTTATAAGTCGCAAGATGGTGAAAACGATGTTATTTATTCTACAACAAGATACCCAAACCATCCAAGGTTATATGCTGCTCTCAGACAAGCTTGCGTTAGAAGGTATTTTTGAATTCAACGATTTACTACATATGTTTGTTTGTACAATTAAATCTAATATTTAATTTAACTAGCTTAAGCTGCGAGTTTTGTCCAGGAAGAGAAGGTCCAGTTTTATTTGGAAACGAAAAACATGGGTATACATTAAGCTATATGTTTAAGTTGCGTGATGATAGAGCACGTGGCTCTCAACGATTTTATGCGATATCCATCTTAATGACCGATCGTTTATATTTAATTGCTTCTTCCACCTTTTTAATTGGGTATATTTTTTTTACAAAGCTTTAGCCTTTTTATATAAAAAAGAATTAAAGTTTGTTTGTTAATTATAAATTTTAAACCTTTTGTTTTAGAAAATTTCGCTCTCTTGCAAGATTTTTACAATCAAGAGCAAGTGCGACATCCAAGCCTGATAATGACAGAAAGCTTAAAGCACAGTCTCTTTTAGTGCAAAATACAGCTTTCCAACCTTCTCCTGTTCAGTCAAACCCCAATCCTTCCATTTTAACTAATCGCTCTTTAACACAAGAACCGCATCCTTCAGGCACATCTGGTAAGGAAAACTAGCTCTAAAAAACAAGATTACTTATCAATATAAATGCAGATAACTTTTTAAGAAGACGTTCATCTACTCAAAAATCGATGAGAACTCTTGAGGAACTTTTAGCATTGCCAGTAAGTCTTATCAAATATTTTTAAAATGTACCATTAGCCCATTTATAATAATATTATAGTATTTAACTGCTACACTACATGTATCGTTTTCTCTTATTTTAAGTGCAGGAGCAAAGCGACTGAACGAATCCAAGCAGACACCTTGGCAAAAGTGGGTAGAGCCTACAACTGTAAGTTTATTATGGTTTAGCTAACAGTTCAATTTATAACTTTTATTTACTTAACTAATTCAGGTTCTTGTTGATGCTCTTCCAATTTCTAGTGGATTTAAAGATAGATCGGAAACTCAAGCTTCTTCACCAGGAAGTACAATATCTTCAAGTTCAGTTTCGACACATCCAAGGATATCTCATTTAGGACAATTATACCATGCTTTAGGACGTGTTCAGTTTGGAAAATTGATGTTCAATTTAGCAATCGGAAATCAGGTTGTTATTAGATCATCTTCAAGAGGGATAGTTAAGGATATAATCAATGTTTTGCAAGTACGTTTTTTTAATGAAATGTTTATTTAATATTAATATTTTTAGGATATTTTGCCATTGTTATGTATAAGAAAGTCCCTTTATGAGAGCACATATCAGCATATATGGGTAAGCAATATTCTTGGGATACAAAGGGGTGTTGCGATTCCCGACGATATTGACCTTAATGGATTGATTTTATTAGAAATAGATATCCCAAATTATGGATCTAAAGAAAGTCTATTAAGCCTTACTAATTTTGATATCATTGCTTCCACGTATTACGGAATGAATGAGCCAAATGACCAAGGCTCTTTATTTTCTGGATTTGTAAGTGAAATTTTATCAATTGCTCAACAATGTGATGATAAATATGCATTATCACCTAAAGACCCGCCATCTGTTTTCGATTATACATCTTTACCTTTCCCATTAGCTAAAAATACGATTTCATTTTTAACTGGAGGACAGCAAATGTCACCGCTTCGACTTACCTCTCAAGAAGTAAGATTGAAATTGATAGCATTAAAAGAGACATGGTCATGTAAAGGGAGGATGTTTGGACAGTACATGCAATTATTTCGAGAAAAAGGTAAAGAGATTGACCCAGAAGCTAACTTACCAGACTTTCTTAAGCTTCTTAAAGTCAATCAATATGACCTTCCAATTTTAAGATTTTTTGCTACTGCATTTAAGCCTCGACCTACAAGTTATAGATAATAGTAGCAGTATTTTGAGAAAATAAGATGGTGGTTATTAGAAATTGGGTTGCTTAAATTTGTTGTTACTGTTTAATTAATTCTTCTGCTTTTTTTTGTGATTCTTAATCTGATTTGCAAAAATATTCTGTTATGTTACTATTGTTTGAGTTGCAAAGTGTTGGTTCTTCGAAGTGTGTTATTATCTAGATTATAGGGATCCCATCTATTGAAACAAAGCTTTGATAGATGAGAATTTTAAGTTTATTTTTATTTTATTCTATTTTTGTATTAAATTTTTAACTTGAATTTAATTTTAATAAATTTTAATATTTGATAATTATAGTTTTGACTTTGATTTATTGCAAATAATTAAGTTGATTTATAAAATTGATTTGTAATAAAACATGTTTATTAAATCAACATTTACATTAATCAACAATTAATTAAATAATCATAATATATCATATAGTATTTATTTTTAGCATTAGCAACAGTTATATTAAACTATGTTTTAATAAAATCAGTTTGTTTATACTGTAATTTTAATTACAATTTGCTATAAATTACGAATGTTTCTAGAAACACACTTAATATAGAAGAAATCCATTTAATAATAGACCCCATAAAATTACTTCCAAAAACATGAAAGGGTAAAATTTCAATAAGTTTGATTGGCTTAAATTTTACTTTTGGAACTCCACTTAATTTATTGAAGTAAATTACTTAATTGTATCTTGAAAATCTGGTAATGAAGTAATAATATGATTAACTGAACTGGGAACTATAAAAAGGTATTTCAAGGTGGCTTTTGTCCTCTTGGTAATCTTACTTTAATATTAATCTAATATCAAAATTATTTTTATTATTACCATTTAATATAATATTAATATGTTCACTTATAATCGCATTGCCACCATCATTTGTACATTGATCTTATCAACCTCTGTTGATGCTAAAAAGAAATGTCATCCAAAATACCCAGTTACCTCTATTTCAACTTCATCTACTACAAACACTTATGAAGTAACTACTCCAGCTACTTCTAGTTACTCAATCACTACGGTAGTTGTAACCACTTCAAATGCTTATGAAGTTACCACCCCAATCACTTCAGCCACCACCGCCACATCTCAAACTTATGTAGTCACCTCTTCTACTCCAGTTACTACTGTCACTCCTAGCCAAACTTACATAGTTACTTCTTCTACTCCAGCTACTACTGCTATTTCTAGCCAAACTTATGTAGTTACCTCTTCCACTCCAGTAACTACCGCCACTTCTAGTCAAACTTATGCTACTACCAGTATCTCGACCACTACTACAACCACTGTACCATCATCCTATCCAACTTCATCACCAGGATCCAACACCTTCAATGGTATTACTTATTCTCCATACACAACCGGAAGTTGTCTTAACCTTGAACAAATTGAAGCTCAACTTAAAGCTGTAGCTGGATATACAAATAATATTCGTCTCTATGGAGCCGATTGCAACCAAGTTGAAAATGTCCTAAAAGCCATTGTAAAGAACAACTTAGATATCAAGGTATTATTAGGTGTTTGGACTCGTGAAGGAGAAGCTAGATATCAAAATGAAGTCAGTACAATTGTTAAGGTACTTCAAAATGCTTCCTATCGTTCTATTGTCATCGGAGTTACTGTTGGTAATGAAGAAGTTTTCCATGGACAATCTTGTGCTTCCGTATGTAAATACGTTAACTCAGCTCGTGCTCAATTAACTTCCTCTGGTATCTCTGGATTACCAGTTTCCACCGTTGATGTCTATAAATCTTGGGATACTGAATTAATTAATTGTTCTGACATTATATATGCTAATATCTATCCTTTCTTTACCGCCAAATATGGGGATGGTTCCATTTCTACTGCTGTTAATGGACTTTTCACCGAACTTGATGTAATGAAAAAGAAATATTCAATTTCAAAAGAAATCCGTATTTCTGAATCTGGATGGGCTACTGACGGTACAGGTGCTGTTACCTTTGGCCCCGCTAATATTGAAAACCAATGCGAATTCTTGACTCAGTTCCAATGCCAAGCTAAGAAACATCAATATCCTTATTACATTATGGAAGCTTATGACGCTCCATGGAAGGGTGGAGAAAGTTGCGAAAAACATTTTGGTATCTTCGGTGCTGATTCCAAATTGAAGTGTAAATCTTTTACCCCAACAACTTGTTAATACTTTTAATAAAATATTAATACTATTGTTTATTTTACTTGTTTCAGATACTGATCATATTATTTAATAATTTGAGGTTATAGCATCCTTCATAAAACAGCTTAATTGCTCTATTACTATATCAATTTAAGTCACAAAGTATTCTATGGGTCTATTTTTAAAGATTTAAGAATTTTAATCGATTTCATTCTATAAAAAGCTAGTAATATTGAAAACAAAATGTTATAAAAAATCCATTCAATTTTAACTAAAGTTCAAAAACCTCTTATTCTTACAGATTAATTCATTTTATAAAAACGGATATGTAGCTTCTAAAACTTGTATATAAAAGATAAAACAAATTTAATAAACAAATGTAATAATACCAGTTAATAATAGCTATTATAAACAAATTAAAAAGTTCCAAATAGCTATAAAATTACAAGATAGTGTATACAATGGTTATAATGTCAGATCTCATTTTTGAACTCTAACTTAAAAAAGTTCCGTTTTTTACTCAAAAGTTAATTTTAAAAAAGTAATAAAGCATATGTTGTATGGATACATTAAAAACCTTTCATAAGATCTATAAATAGTTCCAATTTTTAAAAAAACTTTGGTTATCCCTACACTTTCCATATTTAGACTAATACTTTTTAAGGATTAAACTAGTTAACAATGACAATATCAATAGAATAGGTCTCACATCTTACACCAGTGTTAAAATATCTAATTAAGTAGCTTTAAAAAAGGAAGGCTTGTGCTCTTCTAATACCATAGTAAGAAATTTGAAGTTATATAACTTTTACCTTTGTAGTGTAATACGAAATTATTTGAATTTTTTAAAATACTGCGGTCTCTGAGAATTGATTGTGATTCTATATAGGTTGTGTTAATATCCGGATTGTTCTTCTGTGGTGATAACTTGCATTTTTGCCTTTCATTAAAAATAGTTCTTACATTATAGCCTCTTTGATACACATCTACCAGTAAGCTTGGCACTTTTTCTATAAAAATTTACTAATAGCATTTATTGTATAATATAAGGCAGCTAACATCAAGGCCCCTAATAGTTAGTTCTTGAAGTTCTGCTTGGTTCAAATAGACCGTTAAACTGCGTTTTTCTGAAAGAGTAGCTTTCCTAATATTGGGGTGATTTATAATGTCTTTAGGGATGTAAATAATGTTAACCTCATTAACTGTTGGTGCAAAAAATTCAAGTTAACTTGTATTTTTACCTTAATATAAAATGTATCAAAACCACTTTTTGTTCTCCTAAAACTGAATTATAGTTGCACAGAATGTTTTCACTTTTGATTGATTCTTCATTTAAAATATGATAGAAAATAATATTTAAACTATTATTTTGCCCAAATTCTATTTGAACTGCATAAAGCTATTTACCATAAAAAACCGCCTAATTTGCCTTATAAAGCAATGTTTATATTTAAAAATAGAAAGAAAGAAACTATTTTTGAAACCCAATACATATAATCTTTATTAAAGCTTTTTATATAAGAGACATTAAATAGATAGATACCCAAATTCCATATCAAGTTTTTGTATAATTTTGTACTAACAAAATACAATTTTTAAAGTGAATAAATGTGGTATTGAGTTAATCTTTACAATAATTTCATATTGAAACAGGCTGCTGTAGCAGGAATCCCATTTTGGTATCCGCCATTGATCCCCCTATTGTTATTAAATATAGTATTACTATTAATTTATTTTAATTTATAAAAAATTACATTGATGTTCGGTATCAAAGGATATAGCACTGTAAGCTGTATTGATATACCATGGTTTGGCTTCATCGGATTTTTTCAGAGTGCCAAGCGTTCCAAAATTTATATTATTCAATATATTCAATTTAGATCAATTTAAAATGGGTCTTGATACCATGGGTGCTTTTAGATTATATAATTTATTTACAATGAACTTTTCAACTTTACATTTTTTATATTAAATAACTAACAGTATGAAATAATATAAATTCCATTTCAAAAAAACATCTAAGCTAATATTGAATTCAACATCATAATTATTATTAAGTACAAAACAATTATAAATCAATATTTTTAATACCCCAAGTTATTGGGTCATAGTTTGGGTTTATTTAACCAACAAGCTATAAACGGTTCTAATTGTATAGTTTGATACGCTTTAATTTTGGTGAATTTAAAGATTCAACTAAAATTTAGCACCTCTTTAACGATAACTCATTCCAAAGTTTTAACTTACTATATAAAACTAAAATTTAGATATAGTATACTCTTGCGAATGCACATGAAAACGACATTTATTCTTAAAAAAAGTTATATATCGATATTTTCGATCCTGTCGCCAGAACGTTTAGAATGTATTGAATTTGTCCTTGTGAAAAAACGAATTATTCAATAGCATCCTTCAACCTGAAATATTTTACTGGAAATCCTTCTACTATAATAAATTCTCACTCCTAGTTCCAATATTTCTTAATTTCGTATTCCTCACAAACTAAATAAGCCAAAGCATACTTGATAGTGTTGTATGCAGTACTATATAGAGTTCACTTGATTGACTTTTTTTTTACTTTTTTTGATAGTCTAAATATATTTATAATGTGATAGCTAATAAAACATGTTTTCTCCTCAGTATTCAATGATTGTTTATATCTTTATTAAAATATGCAGGAATGTATTTTTGATTTCATCACTTTTTCCATTTTTAAGCGCTATTTGAGCAGAAAGGCTACTAGTAAAACTTTCAAACAAAAAGTACCTCCCCAGATAGCATTTTGCATTCAAATTAGTAAATTTGTATCAACAATTAGGGTTAGTTTAATTTTTCAACTGGAAAACTATCAATTTTATTAGTAATATCAAAATTTCAAAATTAAAACCTACTAATAAATTGATAAAAGCAAAATATGGGATGCATTTTTTTATTTAACAATTTTACTAACTTCTACTTAAATAATGCTTAAAAAAATGGAAAAAGTGATGAAACCAAAAAAACACTTTCATATATGATACATGAATATGTAGTTATTTAACTTTATTTCTTATTAATATTGTGAAATATTGCTTTGTCAGCTCTATAATTGATTATAACATAACAATCACTTAAGTTACTGTATTCTCAAGTTCAGGCACAACCAATTCAGAGTCCTTTTATTTTGATTTGCTCCGAGAGTTCTCAACTTCATTGCGAAGGATGCTATCCCTCGTTTTGATATCCGTATTTGTTGGAGTATAAAGAGATTTTAGAACATGATAGTTCGGGGCTTTTTAATTGGATTATTCCCTGATATCCGATACTTTTGATAAAGCCAATCAACCTTCTTGATAATATCTTACGTAGATTTTATGCTAGTATTGCCTATTATATTGTCCTACACAGTCCATAGCCTATTATATGCTATTCTTCATAAGTCAAGTTTATCTTAGTTACACAAATTAAGACCTTTTGACTCTAATTATTAAGTACCAGATTCCACGATATAAAAATAAAATACAAGTTTTTAGAACTAAACTTTGAGATGGAATTTTTAAAAATTTTAATATTGAGGATATATTTTCTTGCTTAAGGATTTTCCTAACAATTTTTCCGCTTAAATAGCACTTAAAAAGTGTAAAAGTAATGAAACCAAAAAAAACATTACCATCTGAAAACTTTTTAAATAAAAAGTTCATAAAAATTAATGTACTACAGAAAATCATTTTAAATCCCAAAAG
Source organism: Batkoa obscura (assembly GCA_030770535.1). NCBI lineage: Eukaryota > Fungi > Entomophthoromycota > Entomophthoromycetes > Entomophthorales > Batkoaceae > Batkoa > Batkoa obscura. The sequence continues at coordinate 691,165 of JASVEC010000022.1, read as the reverse complement.
TTTTTATATTATATGTTTAAAGGAATCTATAAAATAATTAAGAATTTAGATATTTGTCTTAATTTTTTTACTAAGTATTATATAAGAAGTGTAGTCAATAAACATTTTAAGAATTTTTCATAATGGAAAAATAGTTTTAAAACATTAAATAAAAAATATTAATTAATAATAATAAAATGCAAGGTATTAAAAAGTATCTACATTTTGTTAAACACAATGGTAAACTACACTATTATCCAGTATCTGATAAATAAATAAATAAAAAGTGATATAAGTGCAATTAAAGCTATGAAGTCTATAAAAAATTAAAAGGTTAACTTCAGTTTATTTTATAGGAATAACAGAAAATCTAAAAGTTTTAATATCTACTAAAAAAACAAATAGTTTATTAAATGATAAAAATTAATTGTTAAGTGTCAGTGTTGGGGATATATTTTTGTTAAGAATCTACTAATCCTTTTTCCGCTTAAACAGCGCTCAGAAGATGGAAAAAGTAATGAATCCAAAAAAAGCACCCCCATTATTTAAATTATTAATAGCTAAGTTAATAAGTAACCAAAAAAGCAAATAATTATAATGATAAGTATAAAATATTATATATTACTTGTATTAGATAAGGATGGTCAACTATAGTTTCGGAAATAACCACTCCCTCTCATGTAGCTATTTATTGATTTGCTAGTATGTCAGTAATATAATTATAATATTAAAATAATTCATTCATTTGATAGCAAATCTAGAACGCTGGCTATAAAGCAGTCAATAACAAATATTTTTTTAATAAGGTTATAAAAATATGTATTTATTTACATACTACAACTTTGATCAATATCAATATATATGTTATATTAGTAAAAGCCTTGCTAATTGTAAAATCTGGTACTCAATGACTGGAGCCAAAAATAGCTATTGCCTAGTTGACTATACTGTAAGTCGAAAGGTCTTAGTTTATGTGACTAAGATAGATTTAAACTATGAAGAATAGCATGTAATGGGTTATGGACTATGTAAGACAAATATAATAAACAACGCTAATCTAATATCTATGTAAAATACTATCAAGGAAATTTAGTGGCTTTATTAAGTGTACGAGATATCAGAGAATAATTCCATTAAAAAGCCTCGAACCACTATATTATAAAATCTCTTTTATACTCTGACAAGTATAAATGTCAAAACGAGAAGATAATATGGGGATGTTTTTTTGGTTTCGTTATTTTTCCGTTTTTTAAGCGGTATTTGAGTGGAAAATTTGTTAGTAAAATTCTTAAACACAAAAATACATCATCAATATCCTTTGGAATGAAGCTAAAAATTCTCATAGAAAATCAAAATAAGAGCATGGGATTGATTGTCTCTGAACTCAAGAGCACAACAACTTAAATGGCTATTATACTATAATCAACCGTAGAGCTGACAAAGCGATATTTACACTAATCCAGTAAGTTATATTAAATTTAGTAAAAATTCAACTAACTTACAATATATACTATAAAATAATGTAAAACTATGTTAGGTAACTTCTACTTTTTAATAAAGGATTTATTTTTACAATTTTAAGTAGTTTTTAAAATACAAGATATTAAAAATTAAATAAAAAAATGAAACCAATTTAGACATCCCTATATTCATTTTATAAAAAGTAGAAAGTCTAGAAAATATATTAAAACTAATAATCAAAGTTTATAATTTCTATAAGTTGACTTTTAATAAATGGGAACTTTTATAATACAATAAAGCTAGTTAGTGTCTTTCTACCTCTAATAAAAGCTATTATTTTAAAATCAGAATATCTAATAACTCAGCATACTCTATTTCGATTTTATAAAATTTATTTTTAATTTCAAAATTAACATTGTGGCTTATTACCATAATCTAAAATCAAAGTTCTTACTACCCTCCATTCTAAATTAAAAACAGTGATCTGAGGGTTGGTATTATTAAAGTTTCAGGATTCTTTTTAATATTAAAAGTCATAATTTTAGAAAAAATCTTAATTCAAGAAAATGGCAATTTAATAATACAATAAGTATTTGCTCCTAACATAAAAACATAAATAAATGATACGTATGACATAAAAAATTAAGTCTGATATTTTAATAAAAATGATGCCCAGTATCATAAAAAAGAGGAGAGAGAAAGTAAGATCAAAATAAACTAATGACTTCTATTGCGAAAAGGTAACTTGATTCGATTTTGGGAACCTTCTCTTTTAAGCTCAGAGTTAGAAGCCTTATTACTCAACTGCTGTGCTAATAGCATCAGTTGCTCCTCTTTTTGATTTAATATGTTTCTTAAGGCTTGTGCTGTAAGCTTAGCAAACTGCAATTCTTTGGACAAAGTTTTGTTCTGTTGTAATAAATAATGGTGGTCAATATGTAACTTATTTAATAAATGGGAGTCAAAAGGTATATTTTCAGCGCTTTCATTACTTAATAGGGTAGAAGAACTTGAAGGGGAAATTGAGGGGTTGGTATTGATATAGTTAAAATCTTGATATAATTGCTCTTCTTCAGTTTGTAATAAGTCTAATAATTTGGAACGGGATTTGATGGAGGTGTTGCGTTTATGTGTTTTGTTAAAGGCGGAATCGATCGATGATGCCATTGTATACCCTAGATTAGATTCGCCTTCCATACCTTTTGTTTTCTAAGTAATAAGTAAAATATAAATAAATAAAGTTTTTATGTTTAATTGTTTAGTTGATGCTTTTATATATTGCTAATCAATTTAGTTAACTGAATCTTCTATTTTTTTAAAATAACTACCAATAATGGAGTAGAATTTTAGTTAATCTTGTACTGATTTGTTACATTTCCTTTCTTTCACGTTTCTTTCTTTTTCCTTTGCCCCATTCTTAAATTCGGATTTTTATTGTAATAATTCAACCCAATGAATTTCTTTTGTTTTCAAGGATTATAGGCTTTTGGCTACTTCCACCCAACTCCTCTTTTACCCCATTCAAGTCATTTTTTGTTTTATACTTCAACATTTTATCCTAAGGTTGTAAAACAAAGCGTTTTTTTAAATTAATAAGTTATTTGTGGTCAAACATTATAATTAAAACGTTAAATTCTTCTATGTATTGTAATTGTAATCGTAATTTATTTGATCCTTATAGCCTAATAATTCATAACTTTATCAGTTTATCTTTAATTTATTTGGTTTAGTTTTTTATAGTTTACAAAATTTAGTAATAAATTTAAGAAATAAGTTAGTAAATGTTCTTATTTGGGAAATAAAGAATAATCAAACTCCTTTAAAAGTCCATTATCATAATATCATACCAGTTGTTTATTAGTTTAAATAGATAACAACCTGAATTGAAGCAATAATAAGCTTTATCAGAACTATTAAAGCTAGTTTATCTCATTACTTTGGGTATTTTTCGTGAAACTTAATCTATCTTTGCCATATAAAATTAATTTGAAGTTGTAAAAATACTCTTTTTAAATTCATTAACAATAATAAATCAAAAATGGTTAGCATACTTATCACCTTTTAAATTCGTGTCAATAAGATTTATTTTTAATAACCTACACTACAAGAGAATTTAAATACTTATCGTTATTTGGGTACACTTCTAGATGACTCTCTTAAAGTTACAATTAATATTATTCACTATTTTTAATACAGTTGTTGTAAACTTGTAATCAAATAACAGTTCCTTTGAATGCTGCTTTAGTTTATTTACTAAAAAATACTATCATGTGTAGAAAAAAATGTCTGTAGTTGCTGTGACTTTATTCTAGCCTAATTAATTGTTCATTTAAAAATAAAGTTTAAGAACTAAGCTTTAAACTACCATGTAAACTATTAACTGGTTTTGAAAATGATCACAGATCATATTCCAATAGAGTTGAAACATCTGCATGTGACTATCATTTCTGGAGGATTGTTTTATTATCCAATTTTCAAATATCACTAATTGTGAGAACGGACAATAAAATTCATAAATAAAAGCATGTTCGTATATATAGGAAATAGACTTATAACTAAATAATAAACAATAAACGTTAAACAACAAAAATAACAGAAACTATAATTTATTGATCAAATATAATCGTCATCAAATTCCATCCCTTCCTTTGCCCCTTCGGCTGTACTTTTAACCGTTTTGACTACGCCTCTACCTAGCCCCCAAACAATTCCACCTAATAAACCTAAAACAATACCAGGAACGAATAATGGAATCCCTTTAAAAGCACCATTGATACCATCAGTCACTACACTTCTAACTAAATCAGGTACCCCTCGGGCAAACCCATACAAAGTATTCTTTATGATCTTTAAATCATGAGTCATTACCATTTTAAAAACTGGTTTCTTAATAGGTCGTTTTAATGTGTTTTTAGGAGATGCATTTAGTTTCTCTTCCGTTTGTAATATCACCAATTGCTTGTTAAGTCCGGGTATCGTGTTACAGTAGACAAAAAATTGATTAAAGAGTAATGCAAAGTTTAATAAATAAATCAAATTCATTTTTTTTCATTATAATTTTGTTGACTATTGTTTTTATACTTATTATAAAAAAGATCAGCAACCATTAGTAAGGATTGCCCAAAAAACAAATAAAGTTGTTCATCTTGAAAGCAGGTATCACTTTTGAGGCTATTCAAATATCCAAACTATTATTTTAAATACAAAATTACTAACTAGACTAAAGAAATAACTAACATTTAAATAATTTGGTATATAAATGTAATAAACAAAGTATAAAATAGTGTTTTATTTTAGATACCAATAGAAAGCTACCTTAAATTTTATCATCTTTAATTTCTTTGGCCGATTCTTTACTAGCATTTTTAGTTGCAGTATAAACACTTTTGACAAGACCAACTGCAGTACCACCAACAAGGCCAAGAACAATTCCTGGGATCCAAACTTTAGCACCAAGGGTTCCACCTTCAACTGCAAGAATAACTGTATCTTTGACTATATCAGGTATACTTTTACCAATTCCTAAGCCTGTACCTTTAGCCAATTTTAATATAGTATTTGATAAACTTGAGAGTTTAGATACCCCATTTAATACTATTTTTAATGTTTCTTTGGCTGTGTTTTTATCTGCGGTACCATCAGTATTAGTATCAGCATTATCATTTGGTATAACAACACTATGGTCTTTGGGATCATTATATTTAATTTCACTGTTTTTTTGTTTTTTATTCAAGTTTAAAGAGCCTGATGGGTTCGTGTCAATTGCCTTTGTTAAATTGTCATTGGTGTTATTACTATCATTACTATTATTTTTACTATCAAAGCGATTATAATTTAAATCCGAATAAATTGGATTAAGTAATAATAAAAATAAAAATGAAAATATAATATATCTTTGTTGGAAAAGCATAACGTTATGATAATTTAAGATTATAGATTATAAATTACAAATTATTTTATATATATTTTATATTTGACTCGATCTGCTTTACTCTGGCTGATCTTTTATTCTAAAGTAATGTTTCCTATCTCAATATCATAGTACATTAAATTAATAAAATAAGAAATACATAGAATGTAGTTTATAAGCTATTAAACTATAACTTAATAGAAATAATAAATAAAAGTATCAGTGTTATTGTTACTATAAGCTTTATAAAACTGTAATTTAGATTTCTATCTCTTCAACTTAGTTTATTATATAAAAATGGATATTAAAACTATAAAAACTAAAGTTAAAAACATTAAAACAAGCATTTTCATTTATTATTCTTTTGTATAATAAATCACCCTGTGAAAATATGAGATTTTTGATCTTTACTAGCTTCTTTAATAGATCCCTTTACAGTATCCAATACAGTATTACCAGCCCCAGCAAATAAACCAATACCCGCACCTGCCGTACCACCAAGAATACTTCCAGGAGCCGCTGCTTTCTTTTTACCAACTTCACTACCTTTAGTGGCAAATTTAATAGGATCTTTGATTATGTTAGGAACTCCCTTAACGAAGCCAATAAGCGCTCCTTTTGTTGCACCTCCCGCTACTTTGACTCCTTTTTTAAATCCTTCTTTTGTCTTTTCATTATCTGTTTTTTTAATTTCAGGTACATATTCTTTTGGAAATGGGTTAGGTACGTTACTAAAAGGATCATTTGGGTTTTGAAACTTTGGTGGAAATGGACTTCCTGGATTGTTAAATGCTGGAGGAAATGGACTGCTTGGGTTATTAGATAAGGAACTAGAGAGATTATTTGGATTGTTTAATGAAGAAGGAAAAAATGGACTGTCTTGATCGCTTGAACTGAAAAATGGATCCTTTTGACCATTTAATGATGATTGAGTAAATAATAGGTCGTCTTGATCTTTACTTTGGTTGTTATTTAATACTAATGATAGTATAGAATTTAATAATAAAGGGAGGAATAATGTATATTGTTTAACCATTTGGTTTATATAAGATGGACTTGTTTATATTATACTTGAGCAGTGTAAAAATGAGCTGTATAAAGATTTAATAAAGTTTAGCATATTCACATATATCTATATTCTATGTGTTGTGATTATCCCTTTGCCTTTTATTTTGTAAATCGTTTTGTTTGTAAATTAAATTAAATTAAATTTATACAAAATAATAAATAAAAACAAAAAATTAATAAGCCAAAGTAGATATTGGCTAAATATAGTAAATATTCATATAACTTAAAATTCAAATAAACTAATCACTAAAGCTTTATGTTTGATTAATTTATTGAACAATAAAACATCATCGCCGTTATTTTAATATTTTATATCTTCATAGACTATATCGAAGCTATCAATAAAATATATTACAACCAATGTATATTGCATTTATAAAATAAGCAAATAATAATTAAAAGGAATAAATAAAAATAAAAATATAAAAGTACAAAAAGACACAAATTAACATCAAGCCCTTTTTAATAATTACAACGATGGAAATAGAAAGTGAAAATGAAATACCGGACTACTTGCTAACAAATGAGGAGTTCAAGATGAAAAAAATGAATGAGGACAAAAAGAAAAAGAAAAAGAGAAAGCCAAAGGAAACTGAAGTACAAAAAGAGGAAGAGGAGGAAATAGATGAAGGATATTTAGATATAACTGTTCAAGGAGAACCTGAAATTTTTAAGTAAAGATATCAAATTAGATTTAACTAATTAATCATTTAAATTAGTGAAAATAAAAGTTTTATTGAAAGGATTTATCTAGCAATAGAACGTTTTCGTAAGAAAAGTAAATTGACCCCAAAGCAAAACAATTTATTTCATGCTTATTTAAACCATGGACAAGTAAAAGTTGGAATTAAACCATTTATTAATTCAATTGACCTGAATGAAGAAAATGAAAACAACACTATTCTAAAAGAGACAAATCTAATAATTGGAGTTGATGCTGATGATTTGGATCCAGAAGTCGATTTTTTATATTCAATTCATCAGTTTATAAGCGAGTGTTTTATTCTAAAGCCAAGATATATTGATTTAGTATCATTTAAATTAATTCCAAAAATCATATTGAAGTTTTTAAATTACCTTATAGCTTCCAATTCTTGTCCTGAGTATATCCAAGATATTAATGAGTCTATAGCATTGTTAAATAAAATTGATACTCAGTTGCCTATTAATAAAATGCTTAGCTTGTTATTACCAGGTAATTCATATTTAGTTATAGTATTTAAACTAAACTTATTAATTATAGATAAGTTTAATATTTCTTGTTCCATATACTTTGAAGGCCAATACTCATGGATATTAAAAAACACATTTTTCAATAATGAAAAGATTGAAAGCATGTTGGGTGTTAATTTATTAGAAGCTAAACAGACCATCCAAGATAATTTAGGTGATCTTAACTCCAAGGTTGTATTTGTTAAAAAGGACTGCCGAATGATAGTTCGAAAAATCGAAGTGCTTAATGAAAGCTATCTCCAATTATTGCTAGATGAACAACACTTAGGTGATTATGCTCAAGTAGATGAAGAAGAACAAACCTATTTTCATCCAGTTGAGAATTGGAATTACTCAAATGACGTTAAAATTTATTTAAGTATTAAATTCTTACCTTATTGTTTGGAAAGGATGGTCATTCAAGCTACATTTTACCAACTTGAAAATAAGCTTTGGTTCTTTGATAATTTCATTAACATTATACCACCATTTGTTTCGGATGATTTACCTATTTGAAGCTTGTATGTTTATTATTTTTAGTTTTAGTTATTAATTTTCTAGATTTCCAATGCCTTTTTATATACCCTATAAAATGTATAGTGTTATGTCTGCAAATAATAGCTGATAATTAAAAGTATTAATAAAAATCCTACTGCCAATTATATTATCAACCAATTTATACAAACTATTAGAAATTTAAAAGAAAACATAAATAAAAAAGTTAAAGTTACAATAAAAGGATAGAAAGAGTAATAATCTTTAAAGCACGATATTATATCAATTTTATTAAAACGCTTTGTTAAACAAATAATGTAAATGACCACAATCTAAAAAAGCTAAATATTAATAAACTAATCTCAATAAATTTTGTTTATAAAGTCATCATCTCAGTCTAAAGAACATGTAATATCAAATAACCAGACGGAAATCAAATTGAGCTGGGTTTAGAATTAGATAGCATTCGATATCATCATGATAGTTTAAAAAATTATAGAGAAATAAAATACTTACATTAGAAACAAAGAGTAAAGAAAGTATAATGCTCCTTTTTCTGTTTTATAGTCAAACTAATTTTAACTTTATGGGATCTGTTGTATTCAAGAAATTGAAAAAATTTGATTTCAATTTTTTAGAAATGGGTTATTATTGGCTAAAAATAAGGCGAGAAAAAAATTTAGATTAAGTCATCTAAATTTTTGCAATGTGATGTATGCAGAAAGCGGCAAAAGTAATTTTATAACTTTTAAGAAAATCATTATTATGATTAAGAAAAAGGAATTGATGTTACACCTAATTGCCTTAAAATAATATTAAATATATAAGGCTTTTAGTGTATATTATGTCCAATTTTTACAGAAAAAGGTAGCGTTATTGATTAGAATAGAAGCTCTAAATTAAAAAATTTTAATAAAGAATTAATTTTTATTACTTAAAACGAGAATTATTATCATTATAATTATAACTTGTAAATTTTTATTTTCAAATGAAAAGTTGAATAGCATGTTTGAACTTAGCAGCTCTATAGTTATCATTGTTGGTTAATGTTTTTCGTTTAGAATGCAATTTCACAAAACTATTAGTCACTCTGCAAAAAGTGACATTACTATTGTAGTTAGAGCTACCTTCATCATCTAAAGCCTGCAAAAAATTGAATATAACAGCATATGAGAAAGTCTTATATATTCTTTTGGTTAATAAAAACAAAAAATATGTATTTCATTTATTTAATCAACATTAATACATTTTATTTTAAAGTTGATGAATATCTATAATACTATCTAATGTTGACTTTTCTCTTCTAAGCAAACTGATAATATTTTACCATGATTTCTTTGTTTTTTTAAAATGTTGCTATGTATAAAAACAAATAAATGAATAATAGGTTCGATAGTATAAAGTCTTGTTATAAACAATAAAAATCTCCTCCCTAATGAATTAAAGGTGTTTATAGAAATGTGTTATTCTGAGTATCTTTTTTATAACAATATACGACAACAATCACTCCACAAACAATATATGGGGATGTATTTTTTATTTAAGAATTTTACTAATAACCTTTCCACTTAAATATAGCTTAAAAAATGGAAAAGTAATGAAATCAAAAAAAATATCCCCATATAATAGCCCGAAATAAGAAATGATAGATGTCAAAATAGAGTTAGGTTTATCTAAAAAATATTATAAATTAAAGGTATGTGTATAAGGTAGTCCAATATTCTCCATACAACCAATAGTATACCAAGGATATCTAGATTGGATGTTGGTAATATAATAGTATACTCATCTCAGCTTATTTTATTAAATTTATGATATGGGGGCATTTTTTTTGGTTTCATCATTTTTCCCATCTTTTGAGCGCTATTTGAGTAGAATAGTTGCTAGTAAAACTCTTAAACAAAAAAATACATTCCCATATCAATCTACTTTCAAGCAATCATCCAACACTATCCTAAAGAAAAGATCATATGAGCTGTAGTACCATTAAAAATGTAACTTAAAGTAGTAAATAAAAACTTTCTTTTAAGTTAGAATACAGATACCTTGTCCAATTGTTAAAAAAAGGATCAAATATTTGATTAAAGCAATTGTTATAATTGTTCAATGTTGTTGATTTTAACTGAGGTTCTAATGATAAAAACAATCAACTGATAGCTATTATTGTATCTAAGGGAGTAAGCAATATATATGAGCTTGGAATGGAATCTAAATCGTTGATTTTTATAAAACAAAAATAGTGATTAGTTTTAGTTTTAGCTTTAGATAATTTTATTAAATATTATTGTTATGCAGCTGTCATTTTAAAGAAACACTATAATAAGTGGCTTTCGTAGCAAGTGAATTAAAATTACGAGGATATTACTGTAATTGAGCTAAAGCAATATGATAATATATAATGACAATTTATGACTATAGAAAGGTCCATTATTAACACAAGGTTTAAGTATTAGATAAAGCTTAAATAATCTATAATTAAATAAATAAAACAAAGATTAAAGCTATTGCAATTATTTGATAAAAGGTGTTTATTTATAATATCGAAACATTGTTATAAGATTTCTCAAGGCAATTAACGCTATATAAGTCGATTTATACCTAATTCTATTGATTACAGATTTCAGAGATTTGAACCTAAATGAAGTTGGATGTTTAACTTTATCCGGGTTCTTAATTTCAAGTAGTTTTTGTATTTATATTTATTTTCAAATTCAGCTTGAGAATACACACTATTTGACACAGTTTTTTGAATAGATCGGAAGTTATAAATTGACTGATTCAAAGCTATAGTTGATTCATCTATCTTCTTCCACTTTACCATCTTTTCCATGTTTTGTTTACTTAATCTTCAACAAATTAATAAGTAGACTTTGAAATAAAAGAAACAGGTAGCAATAAAATAATCGCACCATTTAGAATTTCAACAATAAAATGGAACTGCGCAATCATTTAGCTTTAATCTTACAATCTTTCGAATTTTTTTTTCAAATAATAAAGCATGCCAATAAAAGATATAATTCACTTTATTATGTTACAAAGATTGAAATTTCTTATTATGCTGTCTTTAGATTAAAATTAGTTATAAAATCAATTTTACTTGTTGGTGGAATCGGTTCTTGAATTGAACCCTTTATAAAATTTTAGATTGTAAATTTGTTTCATAATCAACCTAATAAATCTACTACTTGTCCATAAAAGGATTCTGAGAAATCAAAAATTGTGTTCCATATTTCAAAACTTGTTTTTTTTTATTACTTTACTATCTTGTACTTTAATTAACTCGAGCTTCGAACATGAATTCTATGATAATCTTTTTAATATGAGATTTACATAAAAGCTAACCCTAAAAATATCAAACTCTTTTAACCTTTCGTAATAAACTTTCTATTTTTTCACCAAAGGTTCTGATTATAAATAAAACCCCAAAAGTTCTTTACTAAAAAACTAGTATTTCAAATGATCAGGAATAAAAAGCGAATAGCATAGTTGAGATCGAGATCTGATTGGTTTATTGGGCTAATTAAATAGCAAAGTTCAAAAAGAGTGGAGAAACAATTTTTTTAAAAAAAAAGGAAATGGAATTTATAGTGTATCAAGTGCATCCAGAGTTAAGTTTGAAGTGGGACATAATTGCTGTAAGTTTGGTTGCTTTATTCCTACTTTGTAGTAAAGTGGTTTTGGAACATTGGATTTTAGAAGTAGGTCTTGTTTTTTTGAGACTTTTTAGGTTGTAGATTGAATATTAAATTATAGCCCTTTTGTCAAGAGTATTTTATCCGAGGACTCAAGGATAGTGGTGGTAAAAATGAAAAGGAAGATAAAACAACTTTAGAGTAAGTCTTAAAACAATGACTGTTCAATTATTAAAATTACTTTTTTTTCTTTAGAAAAGCAAAAGAGAAATCATTAAAGTTTAGGTCCACCGCGTTTAGGATTTATATGTATAGTAAACTTATTTAACTTCATTCTTTAACGTGAATTAATGAATTTTTAAAAAGTAATTATTTGTATTCCAGGGGTTCTTTCAGCCTTATATAGTGACTGGTTTTTTGATTCCAGTTTATGGTTTAAAGAATACCCAAACGTTAAGTTAAGGTAATTTTATAAGTATTATCTTAATTAGTTAAATAACTTTATTTTTTTGAAAATAGTAACATCAATAGATACCATTATTTAATTGATGCTGGTGTTTATCTATTTCAATTACTATCTATCAACTCAGAGAAAAAACAAAAAGATTATTTGATGATGTTATCCCATCATTTAATTACGTTGACTCTAATTTCATGCTCCTATTTTTTTAATCTCACTCGTATTGGGGAAGTAGTCATGCTTACTCATGACATTTGTGATCCTTGGATGGAGTTAGCTAAGCTTATGAATTACTTAAATAAGCAGAAAGTAACTTTAATTTGTTCTCTAATATCAATCCATTGATTCGCCTTTTATTTTTATATATAGATAAGGGATGTTTGTTTTGCAATCTTTGCTTTAACCTTTGTTATACTTCGAGGTGTTATATTCCCAGTTTATGTCATTGGTGGAATCATGTAGTTTATTTTTTATTTTAATTATGAATAGATTTTTAAATTAATTTTTTTAGTGAACATTGTTATTACCCAGATGGCACTCGTCCTGCTACTACCTATGAATGTCTCGCTTGTTTAAGCATTTTGGCTGTATTTAATTATATTTGGATTTATATGGTAAATATTATTTTAATATATTAAATTTTAGTTAAAAATTATTTTGTAAAGATTTATAAAGCAGCAACACGACCCGTGTTAGATGATGTTAGAGATGACGATGATTAAATTAGATTAGAAATCAAAATATATTATTAACTTCAAGTAAAGTTCTAATTAATTTTAAATTTCAAGCTAAGTAAGTTAAATGTTTTCTAAACTAACGGTTAGTTTATCTTTTTGTTATTTGTCAACGTTTTCAATAAAGCTTTTATGTTTAATATGTAATATTCGTTTTCTATAGTACTTTGTTTTTGTTATGGTTTGCTTTGGTAACTTTTAGTTGATTTCATTATTTTAAACATATTTCGAATTCCTTATACCTAACTATTTTTTAGTTGTTAGTATGAGACAGTTTTATATAAGTTGATTGTTAAATCATAATAAATTATTCTATTTTAACCTAGTAATAGAAAATAGAAATCAATTATAATTATGTTTTATATTCAAAGTTTTAATAATAAAAGAAATTTTGTAACAATATGCCACATGCTATTTAGACATTTTTATTTTTTTATTTAAATGGCAATTTGTTTGTATTATTCAAATGTTAAAAAATTCTTTAATAGAAATAAGAGTATTTATATACTAATTTAATAAGTCTATTTGTTGAAAAATTACTACTAGAATTTTTAAATTCTCAGTTAAAAAGTGACTAAAATTTTTAAAAATAGTTTAAATTTTAATTTAAGCCAATCAACTTGGAATTCAACTTCATAAATCACCATCCATTGAATTTCAAATTTCAAATTTTTAACTTTTAATTTAAATATCACTACTACTTTTGATCCAGCCTATGAGGATACCGATTCCACTTCAACCACTTTATAAAAATCGAGAAGATTTAAATTTGTTCTCAATTGATTTTGAGACGACATATAATTACCAAGAAGGCTTAGCAGTCAAAGAAGCATTTGTTAATTTATTAGAACTTGAAAACTATTTTTTTTCCACACAAGAGGAGATTATTTCAAATGTTTCTAGAACCAATTCAACTTTGATGAGCAATGGAAATAGTCAAAATCAATCGCAAGATCAGTCGCAAAGTTTAAGTTTTAGTGAATATGGAGGTATTGATATTGAAGAAATGGATTTAATAAATAGTTCATTTTTAGATAAGATAACTTCAACCATTTGTTATTATAATTTAATCAATACTAACCTTCATAAAAATTTAAGCATATTTAAAGTCAATATAAAACAAGGAGATGAAGTTATCAATATCTTTAAGGTTTATAAAAGGTTATGGAAGTTATTATTTATTGGTTATCACCATTGTACAAAATTGAGTTTTGAAAATATTAAAAAATGTTTGTTAGTTATAGAAGCTTATTTATTTGCCAGTTTGTTGCCTGGTAAGTTCATTTATTATTCTAAAGTTTTAAATTTTATTTTTTTAATTGAAATATAGATGCAATAGAAAATCGAATCATTAATCCAGAAAAATTTATATATATTATTAAATTATTAAAACAGTTATATGAAAGAATTATTAATTGTAATAAACAATTTACTATCAGTCCATTGACTACATTGAAAACTGAAGATATTGAAAATAATGAGGAATTTATTGATAATGATATTCCAAAAGAAGAAATTCCAAATTTAATACAATATATTTTAAACTTAAGTTTATTATGCTATTATACAATCGAAAAAATAAAGCCACTAAATAAGCTTATTAATGAATATTTGGAGTTATTAGGATGTTATTGTAGTTTGGAAGTACCAAAGTAAGAATTTTTTGAAATTAATAACATTCAATTTATTTAAATGTTTAACTTTAATAGTATAGAACCTGAAGTTCCAATAGTAGAATTTAGTTATGAATTACAATTAAAAATATTAAAAAATGAAGAATGGCTCTTTATAGATAATTTCATGATATGTATGAAATGGATTCATTTTAATTTAGCAACATTATTCAATCCCAATGAATTAAATTCCAAAGCTCAATTTAAAATTAGAAGTTATAGAGCCACTAAATTTATGCAAGAAATTATTAATTATCATCGATTATCTTTCTCCGATTTAAAATTGTTCTTAAAACATATAATTACCGAGTTTATGGACTTAGCGGATGTTAAACATGGGTTGGCTAAGGTATAAAAAATATTAATTAATTATTTTTTTATTAATAGAATTAATATTATAGAATATAGCATTAATATTAAATTCCATGGAACCTAAATTAAGTCAATATATAATTGAAAATTTATTTAAAGATAGTTTAAGAGCAAGTCAACCTAAAGTACGTAGTTTAACTTTGGAAATTTATTTTAATTGGCTACAAATTATTTTTGATAGTAAATTACAAGATGAATTTAGTAAGCTTTTAAATTATAATTTAATTACTAAAGTTGATTTAATTATCAATTTACTTGAATCTATTGCTTTAAGATTTTCAGATGCTTCAATTCAAGTTCAAGTCAAAGCATTAACTAATTTTAACAAGTTTTTAAGTATATTAAAAAATCAATTAAAAAAAAACAATGAAAATGAAGAGAATTCATTATTAACAATGGTCATTAAAAAAGTATTACAATTTGTTATTATTGAAAATCAATTTAATTCATTACAAACATTAACTCAACGGGAACCTTATTTAGTTCGTAAACAGGCAATTAATAATTTATTAGATTTAAATCAATTGTTTAATTTAGAACTAACAAAAGAATTTGGATTAGATACTCAATTAATTAGAGAATATAAATTAGAATTTTTAAATATTATTGAAATAAGATGTAAAGACAATAATTTTCGTATTCGAAAACAATGTATTTATATTGTAGTGGATTTATTAATACAAAAATTAATTAATTTTAAGCAAATTAATGAAAATAATAATAATAATAATGAAAATAATAATAATAATAATAATAATAATAATAATAATAATATAAATGAAATGGAATTTATTAATATATTATTTCAATTATGGAAAGAGAAGGTACTAATTGGAATATTTGATACAGATAAAAGTATTAGTATTGAAGTATTAAATTTATCACAGAAATTATTAGTCAATTATATGGATGTTTTATTATATTTGAATTTATTTAAAAAAGAATTCGAAGGGTTGAGTTTTAAAGGATTAGCTAAATTTATTAATGATTGTAATAACAGTAAAGTAGCTAAACCAGATCAAACAAACTCAATATTCAATGAAGCTTTTTTTTCAATATTAGAAAAGTATAATGATCGATTAATAATAGATTTAGGTTATGGACAGTTTATGAAATTATATTCTTTATATTGGAAATTAAATGAAGATTTAATAGATGTATATTACAATTCTTTATTCAATGAATTAATTAAATTGAATATTAATGAAGAAGAACAATTAATAATAGGAAATCAAATATTAATTTTAATTTATAATTGGATTCATCAACCTAATAATAATGAGATTTTAATTTATTTAACAAAGAATTTATTGAAATTTCAATTACCGTTAAATTGGGTTCCAATTAGTTTACAACTATTAGATAAATGGAAATTAATTCAATATGATTGGTTGAGTGAAGATACGGATTATTTTAAATACCTCAATACAATAATTCAACAATGTGTCAATACCTTTTATCAATTTATTAGTAATAATCAACAACAACAACAACAGGAATCAACCAATGAAGGTGAAATTAATTATAAGATTGAATTAATTGGACAAATATTAATGATTTATCCTAATAATAATCAATTAGATGAGATATTTGATTGTCTATTAATCTTAGTAGGAACATTAAAAGTAATTGAGCCTAAACAATATTTATTAAGTGAACAAGTAAGAAATAATATATTCATTTCATTGGGTAAATTGGCTTTAATTGAAGAAGAATACACAGCTCATTTAGCACCAATATTAGCTAAAGAAATGACAATTGAAGATAGTTGGGTTCAATTAGATAATCAAGGAGTTTATAGAGTACAGGCTAATAATAATAATGTCTCTTTAAGTTGTAGTATTGTAGTTATATTATCTGATTTATGTTTAAGATATTCAAGAATCATAGATCCATATATACCTATCATGGTGAATAATTTAAGACATTTTGATTTGAATGTAAGGAAACATACATTAATTTGTTTAATTAGATTATTAAGAATGGATTATTTAAAATTTAAAAAACATTTATTATTTAAAATGATAGTTAGTTACATAATGGAAAAAGAAAAAGAAATTAAAGAAGTTTATGAATTCGGATTTGAACAAGTATTATTAATTAAGGATCCTAATTTGTTTTTAAATCATTTATTAGATTTAATTATGTTTTTAAATGGGAAATTTGAATCTACATTGAGTAATTTAGAAAATCAATTATTTGTACTAAATGATAATGAAAATCCAGTTCATAGAAGATTAAGACATAAATGTTATTGTTTTGTACTTCAATATTTTAAAGAAGGAGAAAAATTTATTGTAAGTAATTTGATTTGTAATAAATTATTTTTACCAATAATGCAATCGGAATTAGATTTAAAGGATAATAAATTAAATCGTATTATTGAAGATGCTTTACATATATTAAGTTCCAATGAAATTATAGTTCATTTTACTATTAGTAATAATCAACAAGACAATCTTAATAATGATTTAGATGGAGATGAAGAAAAAGAAAAGGAAAATATCAAATTAATTAACCAAATTAATATTAAAAATATAATAGAAAATATCATTCCTTTATTAATTCAATTTCAATCTTATTTACAATCTAATTATTCCCCCTTACAATCTAAGTTAAAACTAACATTAATTAAAATGATATTATCATTTAAAGTACCAATGAATAATTTAAAACAAATATTAGAGCCTGCTATGTATAATGAGTTAGAATTAGACATTATGAAAGTTAAACAAAAAAGATTAAAGAATTTAATGAATAATTTAACTCAACATTTAAAGTTAGGATTATATCCAGATACTCCAATAATTATTACTAAGAAATCTATTATTCCTCAACATCAACAACTTTTAGATTTAGTTAGTAAAGATAGAGGAAGAGAAAATGTAATAGATGATATATTTGATAATGAAATGGAAACTTTAATTAATCCACAAGAAATTAGTGAGAAAAAGAGAGTGAATAATACCGCTATTGACAATCAGTTAAGTTCTGATGCTCAACGAGAACTTATAGAAAGAGAAAACGAGAGTCCAGTTATTGAAAACCAATTAAGCAATAATATTGATAATGAAATACTGAATAATAATAATAACGCTATTATTAAAAATAGATTAAGTTTTAATCAAGATAATAAAAGATTACATGAAAGTGTAGAAACTAAAGAAGAAGAAGGAGAGATAATATTAAAAAGAAAGAAACAAGTTAATCCCAACAAAAAACAAGTGGAATTTAATAATGTTGATGAAATTCAATTTGAAAATGAAATGGAAGAATTAATGTTACAAATTCAACAATCAAAAGCACAAGAATCGAGAAAGAGATTAACATTAGATAGTGATTTTAGTAGTGATTTGGAAGAAATTGAAACCAACAATAAACAACAAGAAGAAGCCAGAAATCAAGATCATTTTCGAGAAACAAATACATCGATTTCGTCTTCAAGTAGTATTCAAAGCAAAAGAAAGAATCCAAAAAGAAAAGCAAAATTTATAGATGATACTATCGATATTAAAAAATTCCATCCTTTAATACCTAATGTTTCCCCATTTCCTAAAGAATTAGAACATGAAGAAAGTGAAGATGAAAATCTTTCATTTACTTTTTTGGATTTATGAAAAATATAGAACCAATGAATAAAAGCTAAAGGATATGATAATATTTTTAGTTTATTGGTAGTATGCAAGGAATTAAATTGTATTTAAGGTTTTTGAATTAAGATAATTAAATTGGAAAATTTATTTTTGTTAGTTGAAATATTGAAATGATGTTTTTTGGTGTTACAGGGATTAATTTGAAATCGGATGATGTAATAATAGTTATAAACTAAGTTTAAAAAATTCAATATCAGTTAAATTTCAAATAACCAATGAAAAAATGGTAATTGATAAGCATTAAATTTTAGTGGCATAGTTAAACAGATGATTTTTTATAAGCTAAAATAAAAGCTTGGAAATTTTAAGTTTTTTAAGTTATTTTATTTTTTCAGTTTAGGATTAAAGTTAGTATTTAAAGAAGATTAATAGTTAAAATAAAAGAAATCAATAAAGAATGCAACCAAATCAATTATTATTACCATTATTTATCAGTTTGATAAAAGCGAATAAAAACAATGATTGTAATGAACTATTATTAACATTATCAGGTAATTCTTATATGCTTTGAATTAATTAAGTAAATTAACCCTTCCAATATAGATCCAAAACCAATATACAGTAGTTATATCTTTAGCTTCAAATCTAATACTCCCACTTCCGTCATTGAGTCAGCCAAAAAAGAAATCATTTGCTCTGGTGGTACCATTGACCATGTTTATGATCTGGTATTAAATGGATTTTCGGCTACTATGCCACAAACATTTAAAGCTGCTTTTTTAAGCGAAAAAGCCTATAATAGTTATATTCAAGAGATTGAAAATGATGGTGTGGTTAGTATTGCGCATGGGAAGAAAAGCCAAGGGAAAAATTGGAGCAAAAAGAAAGTGGTTTGGGAGTAATTTAGGATGAAGGATGAAGGATGAAAATTTATTATGAATAAGTGATAAAGTTTTTGGGTCATATTGTGTATAAATGAAAGGCTAGTTTATTATTGTATAAGAATCTTGATACTGTGTAAAAAAAATAAACATTATTTAAAAGAGAAAAACATCTAAAATTTTTTACTTCTTACTTTTTTATTCGAAATAAGTTAAAAAATGCTCTTTTTTATAAGATTCTAATAATAAACTTTTTTTAGCAAAAGTTATATCAAACTGAATATCTTGGATTAAAGCATCTAAAAGAAAAGAATGAGAAAAGGTTTTATAATTATTAATAAATTTACCTAAACCATCATAACTCCTTTCTGGTCTTATATAACCAAGTACCAATGTAGCCATTTGTTGACCATAAAAATCTTTTTCAAAAGAATGTAATACATGAACTTCCTATTGAAAATGAAATGTTAATATAAATATTAGCTAAATAAAAATATACTAAGTGAAAACATTTAATAAAAATAGTCATACTATGATTTTAACATACTAGCAACTAGATCAATTTAAAAAAACTTACCGCTGATAGTTTTTCATTTTTATAAAATGGATTATAACCTAAAGACATTACCATAGGTAATATCTCATCTTCCCCAGTTTGTTTTTCATTATCATCTTGATTGGAATACACTTTTGAATACCCATAATAAATACCAGGACTCAATTCATCAAGGGAGGCACTATCTACATAATCTTGGGGATAATTTGCTAATAAAAAGAAAGAGAAAAATAATTAGTTTTATTGATTTAATTAATTAGATTGATTCTATACTTGAAAGGATTTTATTATCATATTTAGTTTTAATAATAGTATATAATAAATAACTTACCAGTAGGTATCCCTAATTCTTTACTACCTCTACCAAAGCCTTTAACTACGGTATTTTTTAATAACTTTGGAAATGGAGGAGATATAACTAAGTTATCTTCTTGCGGTTTACGATTAATTGTTGGATCACTTGAAACACTCATTTTATATTTATATTATATTATGTTAATTATGTTTTTTTATTGTAATTAAAAAAATTAAATTAAAAGTTTATTAGCTTTTTATATTCATCTTTTTGGCTTTTATTCATAGCTGAGGTGTTTTACCGAAAATAAAACTTTATTGGTGGAATGTGGGTAATTAAAAATTAGTGTCATTGTATTATTATAGATTTATAAGCAAGAGATAGAATTGTTAAAAAATTAATAAAAGTTCTCCAAATTAGTAATAATAAAAGTTATAAAAACTACAGAAATTATAAAAATAACATCAAGTTTATTAAGAGATGAACCAAATCCAAAAGAGTTGTTATTTTTTAATTTAATAAACTTTAGCTTTTGTTTGATCCGGAGTAGTAACTAAATGATCTAAATCATGGCTTTCATTTTCAGTAGGCGGAGTATAAAGCCCTTTTTCATGATCTTCAAAAGCTTTAGAACGAGAACGGAAAATTGAAGGTGGTTTAGAATCTTCAATTTCTTCTAAAAAGCTTTGTGATCTAGATATATTACTATCTCTGTTAAGTGGATGACTTGAACGGTTGGAATCTGATCGACTTAATTCTTGTTTACTTTGTTTATGTTGTTGAACAAATTTACGAATGGTAATAAATAAAGACCATAGTGTAAAGATAACTATTGCTGCTATTATAAGCGCTTGAGTAATCACTAAGGCATAGCCAATAATGGCTCTGGCTAATTCTGATATAAACACAGATTCAATAAAAGCAAATAATAATCCAGTATTAATCACCCTCATTACTGATACAAAGATCATCAACCCATTACTTGCCTTACTAGCATAAGGTCGAAAGAAAAATAAAGCAAAAAAGAACATAATTTCTGTAACAATCAAAATACTCATTTGAGCCCATACATTTTTCGATAATAAACCAACAGCAATAGCACGTATAACAGCAGCAACTAAGACAACGATAAAGAAAGTATAAACGGAAGGTCTATAGTCAATATATAATGAACCATATTTGTATTGTAAATTGGGGAAAGAATATAATTTGTCAGCACCATTTCGAATGACTCTAAAAGTAACAAAACTAATTAAAGCTATACAAAATAAACCAAGTACAATTGCAGCTAATAAAGTAATGGGCCAAATATCATTTTGTGTAAATTGATATATAGCTGCAGTTGCTAAAAAGAAATAACATAATACAAATACTCTTAATAAATTGCCCACATAATATAAAGCAAAGTGATTACGTAAATTGGTAAACAATTTGGGCTTATATTTGGATAAAATTTCTAATATCAATCGAAATAATAAACAAGCACCAGTAAGTGCAGCCATAACAATCATATAAATAATCAATACAGTCATAAAATAATTTTTAGGATCAATTTTCAATTTAGCTGCATAATTTTCAATACCAGATAATTGGGAATAATTAGTAGCATTAGCATTAGGTAATAAATCTAATCTTCTTAACAGTTTACCACTTTCTCTTGATACATTATCATTTCCACGAAAGCTTTCTAATGCTTTTTCAATAGGTCCTAATCGAATAGCACCCATCGACCAACCAAAATTACAAGTAAACTCATGATAGACTCTTGGATAATTTAAAGATAACATACCAGTGGTAGCTAAAAATTGAAATGTACCAATAACATCCCCAAAGTTAGGTGTTGTTGTTGTTGGTCGAGCTTGAGATAAAGCTGACCCAGCAGCTGCACCTCCAGCAGTACCAATAAAACTACCTAAAGAAGCTAAAAATGCCCCACCTGCAGCTGCTGAAGCTACTACTACTGTACCTGCTTCAGTACCACGTGTATAAACTGAGACATCATTAGCTAAGCCAACGGCATAACAACCTAATGGATTACCATCGGCATTTTCTAACCTTACAGCTACATTTAAATCCACACCAGGTACACGAGCTAATATATCAGCTACATCCGGGATCTCGCCAGGTATTGGAGTAGTTACTGAATTTGAAAAAGGCGCTTGTTTCAATGGACAACCACCTTTATCCGCCGCTAACTTACAAACATCCAAATCCATATTGAATAAATCTTTATCAAATAAAGAAAAACTTAGTTTTACTTTACCCGATTCAACTACTTGATTTGCTTTACCAGAAACAGCAAAGCTTATACTTTTTTCAGCTGTGTCTATAGTTACTTTCATGGAATATAAATCAACCACATTCACTTCATTATTACTACAGGCATCCACTCGCTTACTGTTTAATGTGATGGCCGATTGATACAGCAATGTAACATAAGTTAATATTATTAGATAGATGGATAGTAGTTGCATTTTTTTTATGGTATTTATTAATGAGATTAAGTTATTGAAAATAGAAAATGGAGTTATTAATTCATTAATTTTAAGTATTAGTTAATATATTCTTTTAACAAAATATATCATTTCTCCAGTGTCCAGTGGTGCTCATAGCTTTTGTAGCCAATCAAATTAAGTTCTAAGACAGTGGATAATAAATTATTATGTCTTAATATTGGGAACGTTGCTTATTTCATCGAAATTTAAGTGAATTTTGAATTTTTGTTCTTAAATTGAACTATAAATAGAATTTTTTTCAAAAAATACCTAGCTGTTGTAATTCTTTTACGACTTATTTATTTAAGAAATAAATTTGGATTGAAACTAGATATTGATAAGAATCAAGGTTTAAAAAAATAAATATAAATAAATATAAAAATTTCCGCTAAAAAAGCAAAAAAGTTGCAACCCCAATACCTGCTAAATTTTACTTAATGAATTTTAAACGTTTGTTTGGTTATCTATTAATTTAACTAATTAGTTGCCAACAATTCCTTGGATTAATAATTTAATATTTTATATATTTAAGTAATAGTTCCATATTTAAATGTGCTTTTATATTGATATTGAAAAAATTAATAAGGCTAACATTAAAATATTAATTAATATATTAAATTAAATTAGCTTTAAATTTTATGCAAAAGTAAAGGATATGTTAAAACTGATTGCATTTAGATGCTTTTATTCCCTCTTAATTTGCTACCAAACTCTTTTATATTGAATCTAAAGCCTAACACGTTAAATAACATCATAATCTTACTGCAAAAGTAATTTATATTAAATTAAAAAAAATAACAAAAGCATCTGAATGCAACAGATTCTAGAAATGTTTTTCAACGAAGAACTGCAAAAAGATAGAACCTAAAGTTGCAAATTTCAGCATCCAAATAAAATTATCAAATTTTATTTTTTGTAATAATATCAAAAAGATGAAAGTAAAAGTAACAAAAAATAAAAAAGAGACATTCAAGAAGGATGTTAAAAGTCAGCCCACCTTGAGTAAGATAGGACAAGGGAAAAAGACAGAAAAGAAGCAAACAAATAAAAGGGAGAATGAAATTGAGTTAAAAGAAATTAAAGGGTTTAAAATATTACCATATAACATTAAAAATATCGATGGTAAAAAACAAGTAAATTACATCTATTTTAAGAAACATTCAACTGCAAGTAGTTTTCCAATTGGGTTAAATCCCGTCAATTTCCCAACAGAACGTACTTTATTTTTTTATAATTTACCAGTTGATTTTGTTGAAAAAGATGTTAAAAATGTATTACAAAACTCTAATAAAACTAAGAAAATAAGTGTCAATAAAATTCATATTCATTGTAATGAAAGTAATGGAGATAAAGGAAGTAAAGGAAATGTCGAATTTCGTAAGAAAAATACAACTACCGTTAGGACTTTAGATCCTTTATTTGCTATCAAAGAGACTGTATTAGATTACCAATTAATTAAATTTCCAAGCTTTGCCTATGCTAGTTTTAACACTATAGAAGATATGAATTACTTGTTAAACTTGAGACTTAAAGCTGATAACCAAAATAACATAATCAATGAAGAATTAGCTACCATAGTACCTGAAAGATCAAACAAAGAAAATAGTGGTTTATTGCGTAAGTTTATTATATAAAACATAAAGTATTTTGATAATCATAATCTCATTTTAGGTTGGATCAATAAATACAATATAAGTCGTCCAAGCTCTGAAGCATTAATGGCATATGCGAATGAATTCGTTACCGAGTACCAACATCATCTCGAAGTTCAAAAATATGAAGCTGATAGAGTTTATGATCTTCCCGATGAAGATGGGTTTGTAAAGGTGACCACACGCGGTACACATACTTCAGGTTCAGCTACAGTGAAAGCAATAAGCCATAAAAAAGCAAAAATTATAAAACAAAAAGTCGAATTAGAAGGTTTTGGTAAACCAGTACCCATTGCTAATTTTTATAGGTTTGAAACCAAGAATTTTAAAAAGCAGCGTAAGTATTTTTTGATTATTATCTTGTTAGATTGGTTACTTATACTTCATTTTTTAGAATTGGCCAACTTGAGATCCCAGTTTGAAGAGGATAAAAAACGTATATTACAGATGAAAGAAGCTCAGATGTTTCAACCTAAAAAATAAATAAAAGTATAGAATTTGATTGTTAATATGTGTTATTAAATTACAATTAAGGTAAAAAATAATAGAAATGATATAATATGTAATAAAATAATTAAATTTGAAAATGAAACTTTAAATAAAATAAACACAAAAGAAAGATATAAAATTAAATAGGTCAACTTTTATTATAACTTTATTAAAAGTAAATATCAATAAACTCAGGATCATTAGAATAAAACAAATTCACTCTCTTTAAGATCAACTGTTTGTTTGTTGGGAAGAGAACATCAATTTTTTTTAATAAATTTAAAATTAATTTTTGTTTACTCATTTCATTAAAAGTAGTGGTATCTAAAGAATGTAGAGCGTATAAAGAATGGATTAAAAAATCAATGGAGTTTTTAATTTTTGAATTATTTTTATAATAATGATATAATAAAAATACTCGTTGATATTTTTGATAAGAAATTAATATTTGCATTTTAATTTCCAATATATAAACATCCACCAGTTCTACTTTATTATTTAAATTCCTGCTTCCTTTCTGTTTATTTGTATTAAATTTAGGTAACTTAGTTTCAATTAAATTATATAATAATGTACTTGTTGATATTCTCTTTTTGGTGGCAAGTAATGGATGTGTATTCATTATTAAATAATAATCTTCATCTTCTATCTCATTGAAATATGGTTTAATTAATTTATCTGCTTTTTCATATTCATTAAGATAAAGGTATGCCTTTGCTAATAAAGTAATAGTACGCAAATCTAAATCATTTGTTGATACTGAGTTTATTAAGTTATAATCTACCATCCTTTCAATTAACAAAGACGTATAATATTCCATTTGTCTCTTATGATCACTGGATTTCTTTTTAATTGGTTGATATGATTCTATACGATATAATAATGTTTTTAGTATGGTATGATAAATACCAAAATACAATTTATTATTATTATTACTATTTTTATTATTATTATATTTAATTAATTGTGTTGTTTTTAATAAATCATTTGTTGAAAATTTGATTGAAAATTCTTTAATTAATTTATAATTTAAAAATAATTCATCTTCTTCATGAATTATAGGTAAGGTTAATAATTTAGTTGCTTCTATTAATTTATTTTGTTTAGAATAATTAGCTATCATTTGGTAAATATGTTTACTATTTGCTTGTTGATTATTTAATAAATAAGTAAATAATTGATTATTGGCTTCAAATTGATTAAATTTAATAAATAATTTTAAAACAGTAGTCATTAACTTAGTATCACTATGTAACAAATTCATTTCCTCTTTACATGCTAACTTTATATAATTGATTCCAGATTCTAAATCATCAGCTGTGTTAATCATTATCGTTATTAATATCATTCTTTCTTTGTTATCATTTACAATCTTAGGATTTCTAATATATTGTTGAAATAGCTGGTCACTTAGATTTAGTTTATTATGAATAACTAAATTATATAATATCGAACTTCTAGTATACGAATCCAACTTTAATTTACTCTTTTGTAACTGTAGCCACCAATATTTAAACTCTATGAAATCTTTTCTATGGCTACAATCTTTTAATAAAATATTAAACGTATACAAATTAAATCGAATCTTCCTTTGTTTCATTTCTCTAACTATCCTTTTTACCTCCTCCCTTTGGTTTAATGATAAATAACTCTGTATAGCATAATTTAATATAAATACATTTCCTTTATGTCCTGAACTTAATACTTGTTCATATACTTTTGAACACGCTATCCCATCTTTCTCAATATTTATTAGTCTATTCATTACAACTGCCACCATGTTCAATTTTACATGATTACTTATACTTAAGCTGTTCTTCAGTATAAAAGGAACCAAATTAAATAATCTATATGCACTACCTTCTAGTTTATTATGCCTCAGTAATAAAAATAAAAGTTGGAACAATCTGTTGTAATTTGTTAGTAAACTGCTATTAACATCATTATCATGTAATTTAATCTTATCTTCTATTGATTTGAACAATCGAATGTTAGCTTCAAAATGTAAATTTCTATCCTGTACTTTTAGCTTCACTTGTTTTTGTAGTAAATTCGTCAACTCTTTAATATCCTCGATTAATAAACCTTCTGCACCGTTTATTTCTCCATGATTTTCATTTATTTCTTTAATAAATACTGAATTGGTCCCATAGCCACTGTTCCTCTTTATGATTATTTGATTGCCATTCCGTAGTTTATAGAGTCTATCTATTATACTTGTACTTCGAATTTGGATGGATCTGTTAATTCGAAACATTACTTTTAAAATAAAATGTTGGTTTACTTTTATTTTGTAAAATTGCAAAAATCAAGGATAAAGTAGAAATTTGGGATTCTGATTAGATTATCAGTAAAGTTAAATCTTGGATTCAAATTTTGATTTTGAATTTTATTAGTTGAAAATCAATTCTTTAGTGAAAAATACGTAGCTGACAATAGTCTTTATTAAGCCAACATAAAGAAACTCTGTTAAAAAGGAATACTGGAGATAGTTGCACATGTAATTAAATTTTTATAATATTATTTTATTTTATATCAAGTATATCTTTCTTCAATATTTGGTTAACACTTTTTAAATTCTACATTGCATAAAAAATAGACATAAAGGAAACCAAAACATTCCCATGTTTTACCTTATTAGTGTAGGATTTTATATTGTCCTGTACAAAAATAACTATTTTATTAAAGTTTTAAAATACTATGTTGTATTCATTCTCTTAAGGCAAATTTGCATTATTTGTTTGAATTTTTAAATGTTGACATTTCTTTTACATTTTTGCAATGATAGCCAAACTTTTCATTCTTTTTATTAACTAAAACTAACTTTAAGAAATTCAATAGCTAAAGGAGATACTAATAATGAGACATAAAGACCTTATATTTTGATAGTAATCAAAAAAATAAAATAGTGCAAAGTTTTAATATATGAGGATGTTTTTTCTGGTTTTATTACTTTTTCCATCTTTTAAGTGCCATTTGAGTGGAAAGATTGGTAGTAAAATTCTTAAAAATATATACCCCCATATGGGGACGACTTTAAGGTTTGGTTCTACCTAGTTTTGATTTTTGGAAACCTTGTAAATTGATTGGCAGTAAAAAAATTCATTTTCCCTAACTTCAAATTAGTCATATCGGCTGTCTAATTTTCATCCTAGCATTTTTTACCTTACTATTAATTCACCTTTACACTTAATTATTATCAACTCCATTTTCATTTTTATTAAACTCACACCCACAAACAAAACACTTGAGGCCTTTGGCTCCTTCAGGATCTCAATAAAAATGTACATATAAAGTTTATAAATTTAACCCTAGCTAAGTTGAATAAGTTTACTGGTAATTTTAAAATATTCCTAAAGCTATAATTATCAATACTGTGTCGTTGTAAAACTATGTTTTTGATTATACTAATATTTTTAGCAAATTGTCCACCAGTTTTTGTTATTATGTAGTGTATCCCATCTTTTATTTAACATAAGATTTAAAAATAACTAATCAAACTCTCCATTAAAATACATGTTCAAATTGATTTTATTTTCTATTAACTTGAGTTATAATATTAGTAAGCGATATTAACTTCATATCATTATTTTTGTATATTTACTAACTTAGTCCAATATCTGATCAAACAAAAAAGAGGTATTGGTTAACCATTTCGTATAAGGAGAGAGAACAATGAGAAATCCCAAGTAGTCAAAAAACTGAATTCAAAAGCAATATTTTGATGTTAAATTAGAATCATAAAGAATCAATAATCAAATATGATTTTCCAATAGACGCAAACCTTTTGGTTTCTCACTCGCTAATATCTAAATTACAGACTTTCTTCGTTTCTACTTACGGCTGAACGTTTAATATCATACAACCCAACCCAATTAGTATGGTAAAAAATTTTAATACAATCAATTTGTCCATTAATGATTTCACTAGATGGCGAGGTATTCTTGTGCTTAAGGATTTTACTGAGAATTTTTCCACCCAAATAGCGCTCAAAAGATAGAAAAAGTGATGAAGCCAAAAAAGATATCCTCAGATGTTTTACTTGGAATACTTCTTTTAATAAATTCTAGTTTCCTTATTACAGCTTTACAAATGAAATTCATCAAAGTTTCCAACAAATTAGAGCCCTTTATCACTTTTTCATTGCTCATATTCAATCAATTAATATTTAATAAGATACTGAAAAGAAGTTTAAAAAATAAACTGGTTTTATAATAATAGTTTGAATACACTAACAGTATCAGCAGAATTGTTGCTTCAATTATCACATTCTTATTTGATTTTGTCACTCTCTCATCTTTTTTCTATAAGTCATAAGTATTAAATAATATATTACAGTAAGGATTGCTAATAGAAAGTAAATGTGTAATTGCTGAATAACATAAGGGGCTGTTTTTTTTAGTTTCATTATTTTTCCATTTTTTAAGCGCTATTTATGTGGAAAAATTGTCAGTAAAATTCTTAAATACAAAAATACATCCCCATAAGAGAGTGTTTTTTTTGGCTTCATTACTTTTTCTATTTTTTAAGCGCTATTTAAGTGAAAAATTTGTTAGTAGAATTCTTAAACACAAAAATACATCCCCATAACTTTTTTTCAATATCACCTTTGTAGTTCAAATGTAAGCCTAACAAGACGTAATAGTTGTATAGGTTGGAAAAAACAATAAGATAGTAGGGTTAAACTAACTTCTCTTAATCCATTTAATAGTACTACCATTGATTGGATATTACTTAGGTTGATTTTCAATTTACTTAGTTGATGAAAATGGTTCAATAACTTATCTTCTAAAAACCCTTCAAATCAGATGATCTATCAGCATTGTTAACATGGACCAATTCATTTAATATCATAGAACGAATTACTATAATATCCCTTTTGTTGAATTATGAATTGATTGTATGTACATAGTTGTAGCAATAGGTTAAACTTTTAAATAAAAAGTTATAAGTTCTGACATCCTTAAATATATATTTATGCCCTTTTTTACAGTAGTATATGATGAGTCAAATAATGGTAAATAACTAAAAAGTTGATTAAAGTATTGACTTGAAGTAGCTTTATAATAAAAATAAGAGCTTTGACCTGATATAGTATAAGAATGAGACATCTTAATATGAAAAACAAAGACTATAGAAACGTTAGAGTTGAACCGACTTTCACTCACACAGAATTTGGGTTGATTAAAGTATATGTGATTAAAATGTATAATACTCTCCGCCCTTTTCCCAGTTTTAGTTTTGTTTGGTTTTAATAACATAAATGCACGTGAATGAAAACCTTCATTCTCACATACTGTTGGTTTTTTAGTATTTTTCGATCCCTTGTACACCTCAGCCCTTTTCCCGCACATTTATCACAAGTGGATATTGTTAAATTACAGCCTCTTTTATTGATATGACATTGGTTCCATACTGGTCTAATCCTGACACGGTTTATTGATAGCAATTTACTCATCCTCAATCATAGATCCCTGAAAAGCATAGATTTAATTATGCAATTTCATTTAGTGTAATTTAACATAAAAGATAACTGACCATAGTTTTTTTATGAGTTTAAGTAAGCCACTATAGTGGCTAAAATCCTCGATTTTAGTTAGATACCTAATAAGGGGTATTATGTCTATCTACGTGTTAAGTTACATTTTCGCTTGCATAAAAAACAAGCAGATTTTTTGCTTCAACAGCTACACCTGTTCCAAGTTTATTGCGATTAAATTAACTGCTTATTTAAAAATAGAAAAATATCATTAGGCTATAAAAAATCTAAACAATATAAAGTACCTGAATCTGAAAATTTCGCAAATTATTAATTCGCATTAGAGTTGCAGCATCTGTGATATTTTTATTTATAGCAATGAATGACTGCAAGTAATTTCTTTTGCTCTCTCAGCTGTATATTCTCACGGTTAATCTATACGTATAAAAGCGTAATGGAACATATGAACTAACCTAACATTCATAACTGAGGCTTGATCTAGGATCATCTTTTTTGTTTCAGCTATTAATTATCTTTTTACTTTTTAAATTTTAGTGAATAAAAAATGGACAAATAAATGGAACTAAAAGGTATTTATATGATTTTACAGCTTTTTTTCTATATTAAATGCTTAAGCCTTCAGGCTCTAAAGAAAAACATTCATGTTTTAAGATGTATAAAAATAGCTCTTTAATTTACTAAATTTTAGGAAACATAAATGTGAGTGCCTTTTTATATGAGAATTCAACTTAGAAACTTTTCAACTGTTATGATCTAATTTAGATGTAGTTGTTTTTTAAATTGTTGTTTGTCCAATTTAAATACAAATATACAATTCTAACTTATTTAAAGGAATTAAATTGTAACTTAGGGTATGAGTAAATAATATATGATTAAATAAACTAAATCGTGTAAAAATATAATACCTATACTTTTTAGAAAGTACACCAGATCTAAATTCCATAGTTAAGCTTAAACTGAATAAATAACAAATGGAAAAAAAAATAGTTAAATTGGATGGGCAATATTTATTGCGTTAGAAATAGACAAATAAATGAAAACAAAAAACGTCACCAAATTGTATCTATGTCAATGAAATAAATTCAATATTTAATAACTTTTCGAATTACTTTAAAGAGATCCCAGCAGCTTAATATGTCTCTTAAAAAATAGTTACAATCTTCTGTTATTTGAAATAGCAAAAATAGACTTATAAAAGTACTCCTTTCTTGTAAACTTCTATTGTCTTAAATAAATCAAGTCTTTCGTATGGATTAATAATTAAAGTGGCTATAAAATTTCTAACTGAGAAAGATACTAATGGAAAACATAAAAAAGATATTCGAATTGAATAATCTAAAAATAAACTTTATTATACTTTTATATTTTCAATATACATTAAAATCCAGTTTTCATAAACTAAAATAGTCCAACTACCGAAGTTTAAAAAAGAAACCCTAGTGGCTTAAATCTTAAAAATCCAAAATCAAAAAGGGTAAATTTCACTATTTAATTCTAATTTAGCCAATTAAATTCAAAGAGACAATCTATCCGGAAATTTTAGTCTGCAACGGAAAATGAAATTGATCGAAAAATAAATAAGCTATCTATAAGAAAAGGATCGTAAAAATAAAAGGAACTACCAGCTTGTATTAAAAAATAAAAGAAACGGACTTTTAAATTAAAAAATAAAGTTTTTACTTGTATGTTTGAAATTAATTCTCCTGCTTTTACCACCATTAAAGCTTAAAAATTCCTCCACTTAAACTTTTGCTTCTCTTTCTTTATTAAAGCTCTTATTATTATTTTTTATAAAATTGAATGTGGTTATTGAAATTGTTCTATTTAAATTATATCTTAACTTTGATTACTGCCTTACCGAATGGCTCTCCTTTGTGTGAATCTGATGCTGAAAAGACCTCAGGTTGTATGGGTGGCGATAACACTGAGTCCTTTAAATACAAGTAAACTTAATATCAATTTTTTTGTATAAACTAATCATTTGTAGTGTAAGCTGTGGGGATTGTAAAGTGACAGCTGGAGGTAAACTGACACTTAAAGTAAGTGCTCTGGTGCCCTATTACCATGGACTACTACTGTATGTACAAGGAGAAACGGATAAGGATCGAGTAGGTTCGTTTACATATGATACCAAAACATTTAAAGATAATGAAAAGAGGTGTAAGAGATTTAATTATCAAAAAGATTCAGTAATCACACACAAAGATAATTCAGAAAAAAGTTCAAATACAGAGTTTGAATGGTTAGCCCCAAACCCTTGCCCTAAATCTATGACCATACGTGCCACATTTATCTACAATCAATTGTCAAAATGGATGGTCATTAAGCCAGTAGAGATATCTTGTACAGCAGCTAAATCTCAAACAGATTACCCTACAATTATTTCAAATCCATATGCTGTATATAGAAATTTTAATAGTACTGAAAGCAATATATTATAATCTTTTTCTTCAATATCCGTTTTACATTGTATTATATCTTATAAAAATAATAAATTAATTCCCTACTTTTTGTCTAATAATCTTTACTTGTTCCTAATAAGTGCAACTTATATTCATTCTAATGTAATATCATAAAAATAATTCAGTCGATAGCATGCATTTAAACAACTTAATCTATTGTCTTTAATTTATAAATTAATTTTTTGGTATTTTATTTGGATATTTTACCCAATTTAAGAGTGATCAACTCCCCAAACACGGATAATACCATCAGTATAACCAGCAAAGAGGGTAGAACCATCGTAAGACCAAGCAAGGGAAATACATTCTGGGTCGTTAGATTTTTTACCAACGTTGGTAAACTCTGGAGTAAGTTCACTGACAATGGTCTTTGATTCCAAGTCCCATACTTTGATGGAGCTGGAGGTGGCAGTGCAAAGCCAGTAACGATTTGGTGAGAAAACCAAAGCGTTGATGGAGCTGTTAGCTTCAAGGGAGTAAAGATGTTTACCTTCATTGAGATCCCAAAGCATGGTAATGCCATCTTTACCTCCGGAAGCACAGAGGGAACCATCTGGTGATACGGTAACATCATTAACTGGTCCAGAGTGTCCTTTGTGGTTGGTACGGAGCTTGAATTTAGTAAGATCCCATACCTAATAACATTGTTTAGTCTTGTTAAAAAAGTGACATAAATTCATATTTTGTAATAAGCCTCAGACAAACATGTGGGTTTTTAACTTCTCATTGCTTGGCGACCAAGCTCAGAAGTAGCAAGTATCACAAAACATCATGTGCTTAAATAATTTTGAATTAGAGTAAAACTTACCTTAACAACTTTATCCCAACCAGCAGAAACAATTAATGGGTTGGCTGGGTTTGGAGAGAAACGGACACATGAAATCCAGTCACTGTGGTTATCAGTAGTGATATCGAATTTACATTCTCCGACAGTGTTCCAAAGCTTAATAGTTTTATCACGGGAACTGGAGACAATTTGACGGTTATCAGCAGAGAAAGAAACTGAAAGAACATCCTAATAAAAATAATCAGTAAAAAAATAAGAAAAGAGATAATAAAATTACATCAGTGTGGCCGACGAATTGACGGGTGGTGTTACCAGTGCTTAAGTCCCAAAGACGGAGGGTTTTATCCCAAGAAGAAGTTAATACGAATTGACCGTCAGATGAAACAGCAACATCTGAAATGAAGTGGTTATGACCACGGAGAGATTTACGGGGAACACCGTAAGCTAAATCTTCACGTTTTAAGTCCCAGACGATGACACTCTTGTCTATTTAACCCACTGTCTTTAGTTAAACAGTTTTTCTTTTTAAGTTTTAATATATGCTTACCACGAGAGGCAGAAATTAAGACATTTGGGTCTTCAGTGGTGGCAAGGGCAGTTACCCAGTTTTGGTGAGCTGTAAATTTAAATTTTAGAAAATGAGCATTGAAATTTCATGTTTTCTTTGACTTTTTTAGTTTACAACTTGGATGCATCCATCAATTTATTTATTATAAATTATATTAAACTTTTCTTTTGCTATATCAGAACTTCGTCTTATTGTTTCACAATGGTATTATTGTCGTTTTTATGTTTTTGTCTTTAACTGATATATATATTTGATTTAATAATTATATATGTAAACTAAAACTAAGCTAATAAGGAAATAAAGTATTACCCTCAAGGGTTCCTTTGAAATTAAGAGAGTCCATATTCGTTAAATCAAAAAGATTTGGAAGGAAAGAACTTGAAGACTAGTAAAATATATTTAAGTGCTTAATCAGGAACAAACTTGTCCAAATAATCTATCCGTCAAATCATTTGTTAATTTTACTAATTACTCTTTATTTA
The DNA here is from genome assembly GCA_030770535.1 of Batkoa obscura. NCBI lineage: Eukaryota > Fungi > Entomophthoromycota > Entomophthoromycetes > Entomophthorales > Batkoaceae > Batkoa > Batkoa obscura. The sequence goes on along the minus strand of JASVEC010000022.1, from coordinate 656,409 downwards.
TCAAATTCCTTATAAATTTTGACAATTTATATAAAATAACAACTTTATTTGTTAACAAATATTTTAATAAATATGTCTTTTTCAAACTATAATAAAGTATTATAACATTAATAAGCTTAAATTTAATAATCATACTAAATCTATATGCTATAATACAATATCATTGAAAATCCACAGTTTAAAATAATTGAATTGGACTAAATATTGTAAAAAATAGAAAATCTCTACTGCTTTATTTCTTTCTGATTATGACATGTATACTGTATTATCATTAAAATACAATTTTTTTAACAACTAAATATCCAAACTATCTAACATACAAAATAGGATTTCAATAATATTTAATAACAGACTAATTCAGGATTTATAGCATTTTTTCAAACAGTTAAAAAAGCAGCAAAAATAAATTAAGCTACAAGGTAACTTTAGATTGTTTATATGGCCCTTCCGCTATATATGTTTTCATATATTGCAAACCCAACGTTATTGTCATTTAAGTGAAGCACAACCAAATTACATTCTGAAAGCCCATTTATAATAAAATAATTAAGTCAGTACTAATTCTAGCTTAATTTTAATTTTAAAGTACCAAAAGCTTACTAAAGTGATCGTTACAATTATTCATTCTTGAATACTAAATATTTAATGTATGTGTATGTATATGTGTATATTTATATTTATGTGTGTCCCTACAGTTATTTTGTTTATACTTTTTCTAATAGCTCCTTGTTTCTCATCACTGTATTTTTATAGCTTTTTTACCAGCAAATTTTATTTTAACAAACCTTGAGCTTTTTTAGCAATGTATATGTCAAACTAAATAGAAGTCATTAGTATAAAATACTATTCTTTGTATATATATACTATATGATCAAGTATCTATATTTATTATAGTCTTTTTAAAAAAATGATAAAATAATAAATAGTAAATTAAACTTATTTATGTTCATAAAATTCAACAAATCTTGGAAACATTTTCAAAGATGTGTTTTAGTTTGAGCAATAGCTATTTTGATATTTTGTAATATTTATAAAAAAAAATATCATATAGTCGAGACAAACTGATATATATTGGTTCTAATAGTTTTTATTTGTTTTTGTTGTGGTTAATATGCTTAATGGAATAATATAAAATCACTGAGGCATCTTGTAATGGCATACAAAACCATAATAAAATTGAGTAAAAATAAAATAGAATAAAAAATGATATTTATCTGCTTTTTATTGATTTTTATTAAAACAATAATTTTTTTAGCGATTGTTTAAATTTATAGAACAATATCCTGTAGTATACCAGGAATGTATAAACATACCAGTATTTCATAATCATCAGAATCATTACAAAGCTAAATGCAGTTTTTTTAAAATATCATAATTTCAATATTTTTATTATATTATTAAATTTATAACAGTATTAGCTTTAAACATTATTTCAAAAAATATCCTCAAGCACTCACTTATTTGATAACTAAAATTCTTCTTAGCTATTAGGACTGTAGGTTTGTTGAATAATTTTATCCTAATATTTTAATATACATGATAGATTTAGCTAATATAAATATTAATCATATAACGAAACTGATATTAAACTAACAATATAATAAAAATAAATCAATATCTAATTTTATTGGTTAAGTAGCTAGTATTGTACTTTTAATTGGTTACATCTGAATCACTAATTAATGTTTGATTTCAAAGGGTTCACAGTTTATTGTAAGCTCAGAATAATAAATTAAAATTGAAGTATTGAAAGCTAGCAAATTAAAGCGCTGCAAATCATTTAAATCTAGTGTAAAATTCTGGATAAGAAAAGTTAGGTTGTAAATTTAGCTTATATTCAATTTGACCTGGAGTTTTTAGTTGATAACTTTTTAAAATTGAACTAAAAAGCTAGTTTATGTTATTATAACAAACAATGTCAACAAGATCTGAAAAAAAGAGCACAAGATTATTATACGATCGTTCAGGTACAAGATATTGGTGTATACAAACAGAGTCAACGAGTATAGAAACAAACGAATTTACAATCCATAAGAAGGAAGTAGAAAATAATAGTGGAAATAGTATAGAAGAGATGCCACTTGAAAGTTGTTTATCCGAACTCAAAAATATATTGGAAAGTTCAACCGAGTTTATGGAAAAGAGGTCGGCTAAAATTGACGCTCAAATACGTATTACTCCAAATAAAATTATAACTGAAACATTTAGTTCCCCCCTCAACCCAAAGGGTGAGAAAAGTTTCACCATTTCAGAAAAACAATTTGGCAACGTTCGTGAGTGGTCAAGCGATGACGAGCTTGAAGAAGAGCTTAGTATTTTCAAGGCTATAAAAGAAAGGATGACTTCAGAAGCAACCGAAGTTAAAAAAAATAAAGAAAAAAAGGCTGAGGAAATGGATATCAGTGAAGAAAACTCAATTTGGAGAGCCAAAGGCATGCGTGAAGAACGTGCTTTGGCCATTGGTCATTGGAGAACACTTCCTCTAAAGCTACAAAAAAAGATACTTAAGATTGATGGAGATTGTAAATACTTCTTTACTACACACGTGAAAAATAAAATGAAGAGTACTAAAGGTGGGCCATTGAATCTAAAATATCATAATTGCACCTGCATTGAGTGTGATCCCAAACGGTAATTTAATTAAGATAAACGTTTTTTCATAAAACTAAATGGAATTAAAGGGCATTTATGCAAGTTCAATTCGAAGCTTTTTATACAAGGTATCGAGTAGCCCAAAGTTTGGAAAGTTCTAGTAGAGCTGATAAACTGGAGATATCATCTGATAAAATATTTAAAGAAGCGGCCGAAACTAAGTTTTTTGATGGCTCTGTTGAAGATTTGAAAAGTATTTTTTTAGTAATTTTTAAAAACAATTATTTATTTAATTTGTAGAAAAAATCTATAATATCGCGCTTCAAATGATCAAAGATAGCGGAGAACTATATATCGAAATATCGAAGAAATTGCTATATGATCAACAGAAAATAATGGCAACTTATGCAGATGAAGTTAATTCCATTTCATTAGCTAAAAGTGAAGGGCTTTCTAATGAAAGGTTAAGAGATGGCAAATTACATTTTTGTGTCGAACATTCAAAAGAAAAACATCAATTAGATTTTCCACATTATAAAATTGAGAAATCAAGTGGGAGACCGGTACCGTGTATTGAAAATTGTGATCATACGCCTCTAACTTCTTTAGCTGCCAACATGGCTTTGGCAGCTGATATGTTAGGGCTTAGTAAACAAAATGGCGGCTCGCCTCGATTGTTGACTCACGCGGATGACTCAAATAAAAAAGAGAAAATCCCAGAAGATAGGGCGCCTTTTCCAGCTGCAAATCCCCCTGAGGGAATGACATCTTCATGGGTATTTTTAACTGCTTTTATACAAAATTATACTAATTAGATTTTAGACGAGATGTGGAGATAAGGAATGTTATTTTAACAAGCCAGTGATAGCAAATTCTAGAAATCCAGACAGTAAAGATGAAATAGGTGAGGAAAAGATTAAAATCGCGTTAAAAACCTCACTGGATGATGAAACTTTGATGCAAATTTATGTCACTAAATTATTTGATCATAGAATTGTAAATTATTATCGAGAAATGGTAAGTATAACTGTATTGCTGTGATTTAAAACCACAAAACAATCTTAATAAGTTATTTTTATAAACAGTTTATTATACTTATCATAAAGATTAATCTTGATTATTTTTAGCTTGTTCAACGTAGACAAGAGAAATTAATAGAGGAAATTGAACTTGAAGAGAAATCAAAATCAAATGCTAGTTCTAAAAAAGGAAAGAAAAAGTAAGTTAATTTTCAATATATTTCATCATGATTTAACTCGATTTTAGAGCTGCTAAAAACATCAAAAAATTTGAAGAGGAGCTTGCTCGTAAACAACGTGAAGCAGAAGCAGAAAAAGAGGAAGAGGAAAGGAGACAAGCTGAAGCACAAGAAGAACTTCGACGACAACAAAAGCTTGAAGAGGAACTTGAGGCTGAAATACAGAGGGCTAGGGAAAAAAACTCTCGAATTGAAGCTGAAAAGATTAAAAAGGCACCTAAGGCAGAACAAATTAAAAGTACTAAGGTAAGTTCAATTAATATTTTTATAATGGTAAATGAATTAAATTAATATAGAAGTCTACAAAATCAACAGAGAGTAAAAAACAGGAGCCTTTAGTTACAACACCAAAGAAAAAATTCATAGAAAGTATTCCTATAAATACGAAACTTACTAAACAAAAGAATGTTGAACCTAAAGAAAAAATTGGTAGTCTCTCAGATACCTTAAATCAACATTTAAAGAATAAGAGCTCGACCACTCCTATTTCTGTAAATAAGACGGAGGTCAACCCCGTTAAGAAACAAGGAAGAGCTAAGAGTGATGATTCACGTACCATAAACACAAATGAAATGAAGGTGGACAGCCATTCTAATATTAAAAAGAATATCCAGTTAAATAGTATTAAATCACCAACCGTAAGCCAACTTAAATCATCACGTACTGAAGCATGGAAGCCTATACCTTCATGTACTCCAGTTACTCTATCCAAATCAACTATTGTTGATGCAAAGTCGCTTTCAGATTTTCCAGAATTATCTTCGGATAAAAGATCCCCTGTTGAAATTGGAAACGTGGATGAAAAAGATCAGATGAACCCGTACTTTCAACCTTTCATAGAGCCATTGCTTGATTTAAATGAGAACAATCCAATAGGTAAGTTCTTAATATTATTAGTTATGCTTTAAAATTTATGTAAAACAACTAGGCGGTTTAAATACACAAAATGCTCCGTTTATGGGACCTCCAGGCATTGCGCCAATCCCTAATTACACTATGCAATATCCATATCAGCCTGGACTTGGGGGCTCGAATTACACATCTTCAACTTATAATGGGTTTAATAAGCCAAGTTATAGTTCAATGTACTCAATTCCCACTAACCCAATGTTAGATCCTTATTGGAATTACGGGGGTTATGGAACAAATCATGCTCCTTATCCTAATTTTAATATGAACGGATATACTAGGCCATGGGCTCCAGAGAAGTCCTTTTTAAACCCTTCTCTTTCACAATCAAATAACATGTCCAGGGAATTAGAGTCTCCCCCAATAGGAAGCAACGAGGGCGCTGTTTTCCACGATAGTCTTCCTCCTATTGATAATAGAGGGGGTGTTTCAAACCATTTTATTCAACAAACTCAAGAACATGCACGCCATGCATACTTTAGTCTTCTTATAGATATGGGACTTGGACTATCAACACCTTTACAAAATCGACCTTATGTTCCATTAAGTCAGCTTTATCAAAAGTATAAAAGCTTGTTTGTAGATGGTATATCCTCAATAGGTGCATTTTATCAACTATGTACATTTGCTACTTCTGAGTTGGATCAATCTACCAACAACACTGGCGGACTATCGATCCCATCAAATAATTTCCAGTTTCAGCCTGATATCGGACAGAGTTACCCACAAATACGAGTTTCTTCATTGACTACTAGTTTTACAGGTCCTGAATCAAGTTCATATAAACCTAGTTTTTATTCTCATTATCATCTTGGAAATAAAAACCCAATGGAGATAAATGGAGCAAAGAAATACCTTGGAATAAATAGTAATGAAATGGATCATCTAATAGGACATTCTAATAATTCACTAAACTCAACAAGTAACACTTATGAGACGAGGCCAAAGTTAAATTTTAGTTCTAAAGAATTACCATTGAATTCGTTTGATTTTAATCCATTTAATAAGCAAAATGATGGTGAGTTTCCAAGTATAAATCCAGATTTTTTAGCCGAATCATAAATCAAGCTTGATTAAGATTACTACTTTGGTTTTGTAGAAAGTTTCTTTTTACCCTCCTTTTTTTAGAAAATTGATGAAAGAATGCTTTATAGTATTAAACCTGATACTGAGTCATAAGCTAAGTTTTAAAAAAGGAGAAGGGCTCCTTTTATTTACTTAAGTTTAAAAAAATAATATATATAAATAAAATAATAGTGAATTAAATCTTTAATTAAATGAGAATGTTTTTTTGGTTTCATCACTTTTTTATTTAGGCGCTATTTGAGCAAAAAGATGGTAAAAAAACTTGAACAAAAAAATACATCCTTAAACGTTTTATTTTTATTTTACTAATACTTTATCAAAATATTGAATAATAAAGCTAATCTTCTGATATTAATTTTAATATAATATTATAAGAAAATTTAAGAAGATCCCCCACCATAACGAGAGCGATAGACTTGTTCCATTTTCTCATCAATTCTAGTGAATAAGTGTTGTGGTTGACCAATAATGTGGCCAGGGAGGATCGTATGAGGCTCAAAGGTGTCAAAGAGTAAACCAAGTGGAGCATTTAATTGTGAACACAACTGTTCCGAACTTGAAGGCATAAATGGGAACATGAGAGAAGCCAGCAAATAAACAAGATTGACTGCAAGACCAACAGCATTATCACATTGTTCACGATGGTTATTAAACAAAGTGTTATCAATTTTAACGCTTTGTAAATAACCGTTGCCAAGCTGAGATACTTCCATAAGTAATTTGATACCAGAACGAAGTTTGCCAAGCTTCATATCAGCATGGAATTGAGCTACTATTTTATTAACATCTGAAATTAAACCCTGTTCAAGTGAGCCATCAACTGAAAAGGCTGGGATGGCGCTTTGATATTTAGCAGAAGCAACAAACTTAAGGATACGGTTACAAAAGTTGCCTAAATTGGCTAGAAGTTCGCTGTTATTCTTGGTAATAAATTCTTTCCAGGTAAAGATCGAATCATTTGTTTCTGGACGGTTTGAAAGAAGATAATAGCGCCATACTGAAACTGGAATACCAGTTTCAATCACATTGTTACCAAATACACCAACATTACGTGATTTGGAGAATTTACCATCCTCGTAATTAAGGTATTCTGTTGTATTTATATGATTGAGTAAAGTCCAATCTTCTTTTGTACCAATGAGAGCAGATGGAAAAATAACAGTATGGAAGGGTACATTATCTTTACCCATAAACTGGAATAATTCAACTTGTTTTGGGTTCTTCCACCATTTCTCCCACTCTTTAGTGTAATTGGCTGTAATGGAGAGGTATCCAATGGGGGCGTCAAACCAAACATAAAAAACTTTATTTTTCATTTCTTCTAAAGGCACTGGCGTACCCCATTTAAGATCACGTGTAATACAACGTGGCTTCAAACCTTCCTTTAACCAAGACTTTGTAATTGTTTTACCATTCGTGGTCCATTTTCCTTTTTCACTGCTATTATTAACAAAATTTTCGCAATCTGTTTGAAGGTTTGGAAGATCAAGGAAAATATGCGTTGAATCACGTAAAACTGGTGAATTAGAGTCTAATTTACAACGTGGTTTTATGAGCTCGGAGGCATTTAACAATGTACCACATTGGTCACATTGATCTCCCCTAGCATCATTATATTGACATTTAGGACATGTACCTTCTACGTATCTATCTGCTAAAAAGCGTTCGCATTTTTCACAATACAATTGAGACACGGTTTCTTGATGGGTGAAACCGTTTTCATGCAACTTCATAAAAATATCTTGAGCGATAACAGTTTGTTGTTCTGTGGTAGTACGGCCAAAATAATCAAAATCAATTTCAAAGTGTTTGTAAACTTCTTGATGGATCTTATTATATTTATCGCATAATTCTTGGCAACTGACCCCTTCTTCTAAAGCTTTGGTTTCAGTGGCTGTACCATATTCATCTGTACCACATATGTATAAGTAATTCTCACCAGAAATACGGCAGTATCTTGCAAACACATCGGCGCTCAAAAGAGAACCAATAAGATTCCCAAGGTGAGGTACATTATTTACATAAGGTAAAGCAGATGTGACTAAAACATTTCTTTTTCCAGGAATGGGGAGTTTTGGCTCATTTGATTTTGGTGCAACGGCTATATCTTTTTTAATTTTACGCATAGTTTCATCACCTATTATACTTTTTACTTCCTCTTTAACTTCACTGACTACTATTGGTGCTTTTCCAGCTGCTAAATCATTAGTTAAACTAATAGCTTCTTTAACTGCTTCTGAGCTTGAAAACTCTTTAAACCAAGTATTGAGCTGAGAGAAGGATTCCAAAGTAAAGTTATTATTTACAACGGAAGGATATAAGGTAGCAAAGAATAAGGTTTTAAAGAATAAGCTGAATTTGTTTTGGTTAACTAAACTATCGATTTTTTTCTCTATCTTTTCTAATAATTCTTTAGCCTCAGTTTTTCCTTTAACAAATGATTGTAATTCTTTTGATTCAGTTTCAATGGTACTTATTATTTCAATATCCTTTTTGGTATCAAGCGTATAGCTATCTTTAAGTATATATCTATTTTATTTATTATCATTTGCGTCTATGTTATATTTTTATTAATTACCTCACTGCTGCATTAGGTTCAAAAAAAGATACCTTTTCTTTAAAGAATTCAATGGAAGGTAGAGTAATACCTAAACAATTGTTTAATATAACTAAGTGAATAAAAATTACTATAATTACCTTCACTATCTTGTTCTAATATAAAATATTGCACTTTAAGGTTACCAAGTTGACATGCTAAAATGATTTTGAAAAGTTTAATCCACTCTTGAGCATCAGTGGTACTTTTTTTAACAACTATTTTGGGTAATTTTGCCATATTTACTTTATTATTATTTTTGTAAAACAAAAATCTTTTTATTTATATATATTTTTAAACTATCAAAATGATAAAGAAAATAAAAAGTGAAGCAAAGTTTTTGTACTCTCTAAAAGTACTTTTATAGAATTAAAACTTGGGATTTAACTTTTTATTAAATGAGTCAGCTTTTATTGAACTTTTTAAAGAATACGCAGCTTCTACTAAGTCACATTCTATTTAAAAATAATATATACTAAATTCTATTATGAATTCCCTATGGAGTAAGATAGGACTTATTTTTCAATTTTTTATTTCTTTTCCTCTCCCATTATATAACAGAGTCATTAATAAGCTTACAACTCTGTCCTATAGTTTTAATTTCAAATTAACCTAATTTTGCTTGAAAATGTTGCCATTTTATAAGCATTGCTATTCTTATAAAATTGATAGGGAATAATATCAAGCTAATAAGCATTATTAGTAGCAGAAACATATTGGTATTCCTTATCAGAGTTGACTAATAATACAATTTTAATATAATATAATGATTTTGTTTATTATATCAAAAAGAGCTGATTTACACAAAACAGCATCATGTCTAATGCTACTATTTTTATTTTTACCTTGAATATTATAGCCAACAAGTAACTGGTCGGAAGTATATTTTAAGGGCAGAGTTGTTAATAAAATAAGCCACTCCACAAACAAACCAGCTATAAAAACATACTTTTATTAAACTAATTTTGGTTAGTAAATATGGAAGTCTCTGGTTTCACTACTTTGTCCATTTTATATACAATTTAAGATTAGGTTCATCATGTCAAAACTTTAAAAAACATGGTTGAGTAGTAAACTAGCATCTGAGTATGTTTTTTGTTAAATAATTTTACTACAATTTTTCCACTTAATAGCACTTGATGAAAAAATAATGAAACCAAGACGTCACTATCTATACTTTAAATAGGAGTGACAAGTTTGCTTTATTTTAGGTGGGCTTTTTCTGGTTTCGTAACTTATAAATCTTTCTTCAGATGGTGCCTAATTTTGATATAATATTAGAGTGATGCTCTAGATTTAATAAAGCAAAAGAGTGACATACATTATGCTTATTTCAGTGTTAGATTCCTTTGGTTTTACTTTATTAGTTATATGCATAACAATAGAATTCGCGAGAGCGACATCGAGTTTATCACGTTTATTAGGTAAATTTAATTCCGTTTTAGTTTCATATGTTATTCTGAGCTACTAAATTGTTTCATTGACGACTATATTATTTTATGTTTCCATGTAAAGATATTAAGTCGAAGTAACAGGTTTCAACAATCTAATAGTATGGAAGTGAAAAGTGATATTTATCTAGAATTAAAATCCCTATTTATAAAAAGGCAGAATATAAAGCATATAATAAAAATATGTTTATAGAATGCTTAGGTTAGCTACCAATATCACTTCTTTTCATAGAGAGCATATCCAGTTTTTATCAGTATTATATTATTACTAAAGACGGGACTCTTTAAGCGTTTTCTACCTTATTTTATTTTAGGATCAATTCCAATACCAACCTTAGCTTTATTCCTTCACTGTGAAATCTCTGAAGAAAGGAAAAAAATAAAAAAGGATTATAAAGCCTTATTAGTTTATTTGAAAGAAGGCAATGAATTCAAAAACACTATAGGATGAAATTTTTGTATTTTTAAATAACAAAATTTTTTTTTTAAATCAATTTTACCTTACAATATACTTTAATATTTAATATTAGAAGATGTCTAATAAAACAAATATAATCAAAAAAAATCCATATAAATTAATTAGTATTTTAGTAAATGTAAGCAGTGTTTCTAAGGCTTAGTTTATTAATATAAACTGAACAATTATGGGTATAATAATAATAACAATAAAATTGAAATAACAATTTTTTGATTGTGATTTTTTCCATAATTTTGTAATATAAATTATGAAAATTATTGGTAAAATATTTCAACAAACTTTACATTATAGCGGAATTTAAATCAAATATATTTATAAAGCTATAACTTCTTTTAAGATCAGTATTTAAAATTATCATAAGTGTTTGTACGTAAATAAATTGGATGCATTAAAGTATCATATACTACTAATAATTGAAACTTTCTTTGATTTTTTTATTAATTTATGTTAATGAAAGTATTAAAGTTGATTTACACTTCGGTTATGTTTCAAACGTTATTTTTTTAAAAGTATTATACATAATACTCAATACTAGATATTATACTATTGTTTTAAGATTCAAGTTCTTCTAAGGTAAACTCTTCTTTACCATAGGTTGTCCCTGATAATGGTCTATCCCCTGAAGAATCATCGACAATTGAGGACTCTATTTTGGGATCAGCTGGTTCAAATTCAAGTACATCATCTTCTGGTACACCTAATAGATCATCAGGATTCGATAACCCACGGTTAGCTGCTAATGTTTTCTTTAGTATGTCCGCATATGTTTGATATTTAATTAGCTCTCTAAGTAAATATTGGGATTTGCGTTCCCAATTCGAAAAGGCTTTAGCATATAATGGTGTTTTTGGTGGAAATCGACGATGTACAATTCCACGATATTCCATATGTTCAACTAATTCAGTGTCTAGAGAGGTTATATGTCTCATCAATGCTTCAAGTTGCTGATCTTCTCCTAAAATAGAGCGAACCATCGGTGGTGCTGGAGGTTTCCATTCTTGAAGTGAAACTGGCTGTTTATGTGCTTGTTGTTCACTAAATAATTGGCGACTTGAAATTGGTTGATAACTATCAGGTCCTGGTAGTATACTTGCTACCAAATCATCATCTTCTTGAACATCTTTTGATTTAGATTTACCATCACCATAAGTTGTTCCCCATCCATAATCAATACTACAGATACCTCCCGGAAGTGGATCCTTAGTTTCTCTAGCTGACCAGAAATTACATATGACTACCCATTCAGAAATAAGTTGTGCTGATTGTGCTTGGAATATATACACCCCCCCAGAAGGAAGTTGTAATGCAAAGGCATGTGGACGAGAAGGAGAATATCCAGGCGGTGGAAGTGTTACAGCTAAACAATGCCTCAATAACAATGTGCCTAGCTGTAGACTAGCATCTGTTAAATCAACTCCTTCTCCCCCGCTTTTAGTTTTATCTGCTTTGTACATTTTTATTTCTCCTCTTTCAACTACAACTAAGCATTCTTTCCAAGTACGGTGGGCTGCTTTTTTATCGGTCCTTTCATACAAATGTTTCCTAATTAGCACTCCGACCTTTTGATATGGATAGACAGCTGCTTCTGTAGGATTAATCTTTGCATTGCTAGCTGGAGGTTGGGGTGGAGGTGGTCTGGCATTAGTAAAGAAAAGATCTGGAGTAGCAGATCGCGTACTCATTTGAGACAAGTTTAATGAATTACCACTCATTTTACGTTGTAGCTATAGTTTGTCAGATTTATAAAATAATATATATATATATTACCTCCCAATGGTGACTCTTTTTAAAATGTGTGGACTTACTAGATTTCCCAACTGGCTGTGTTTTATAGACTATTTCATTATTAGATGAATTTTGAGAAGAATAAACTGAAGGACGGCGTATTTTGGGCGATTTGATTTCAACATGTTGAAGGATTTGGCTATGTTTTATTGAAGTATACATTTCCTATATAATATTAAAAAGTATGTTAGTAATGCTTTAGAAGTGCAATTAAGTTTGTGAAGTCGAGTGATTTATATCCTAATATAAAATACCTTTAGAGTATGCGTAAGTTCCTCTTGACTAGGGTACCCGTAACTTTCAATTGATTTTGAACGACCATCAATTCTGGTCCCAGACCCAGATCCTTCCTGTTCGAAACTGGATGCACGTGCACATGATTCAACAACAGAAAGTGTGTTTTTGACAAAGTCACTCTTTGACATTTTTGTATGATTTTTAGCTACGTGAAGATCCGTATTAAGCAATAACATTGAGTATGAAACAGCATAAACGACGTCTGTAAGAAATTAGCTTTAGATACCATAAAGTTATATGTGTTATATTACCTTGGCTTCGAAATATCGAGCCTGGGTTACAATCCCAGAATCTACGCGCAAATTCAGCCAAAATACGATCTATAACCTGAGTTTCACCATGTAAATATAGATGGGTACAGAGTTTCCTAAAAAAGTCAATTTTTTATTCAAAATTAACATCCAAATAAAAAAGATTACCTAAACGCATCATCAACTCTCTGGCCAGTAAAATTAAAATGGTCCATATAAGCGCGAAGTACTTGTGAGTGATATTCGCCCCTGTTTATGATTTTAGAATTTGTTTTTAATTATTGTTATTTTTCTATAAATACCTTTTCCCCATAAATTCAGCATACTCTTCATTTGATAGAGATGGGTAGCTATTCTCATATAACTTTTTTGCTAGTGCATAGGGGGCTTCCTCATCAGTAGCATTTTCTCCTACTGAAGCTGATTCACTATTAGATGCCACTTCAGAAGATCCTTCATCTTCGTTTTTAGTATCAGGAGAAGCATCAGGAGAAATAGAATCGCCATCAATATCATCCAAGTTTGTTCCTTTTAATTCGGAGTTTACTTTTGACAGACTAGGGACAATGTTATTCAAAAGAGTATTGACCAATGTCTCATTGATATATCTATCATTAATTTGTAAGGTTCCAAAATCAGACTCTGAACGATCACTAGACAAACTTATGGACAAAGAATCCCTAGCAATTTCATCAGAAGCCCTTTCAGAAGCGGTTTGCCTATCACTTAAACTTATATTGTTTAATGCTTCTCTTAAGTTTTCAAAGTTGGTTTCAGTTGCAATGGAATCCCTCAAGTTGTTCTGCATCTGATTAAACGAGTTCAAAGCCTTATAATATTCATTATCTTCCATATTATTTTTCTTATCTAAATGATTTACATTAACAGAAGAACTATCTTTAGAACTTTCATCGTTAGGACTTGACGGACATGAGTTGTTTGATACTGGGGCGGTACATGATGTTCTGACCTAAAATTAAGCGTTAAAAATCGAAAAAAGAATTTCTTTTACTTACACTATACATACTATCTCTCCTAAAGCTTTCATTTGCATTTGTTGGTGCATCATAATCGCTATGGGAACGGTTTAGTGGCGCAGTCAAAGCGGAATCATTGTTTAATCCGGAGTTTGCGTAATCAGCGCGACTACTTTCATTTCTACGAATAGGGTGAATCCCTTTATCAACCTTTGAGCTTCCTTTATGTTGCGTTTTACTGAGTGAGTTTGTCAATCGAGAAAAAAACTGAGAGGTTCTACGTAATTTAGAAACAGAACTTGACAAGTTCGAAGGTGCGAAATTAGGTGAAAAAGGGAAAGGCGTGGATGCATTGGAATCAGTCGATGTTGGAGAATTATACTGCTCAAGATTAACTTCAGTAGTTGAAAGCCTTCGATTAAGATTGGGACTTGAGTTTGAGTTTGAGTTTGATAAGTTTTGTGCGGGTACAAAAGGCGAAAACACAATTGGTGTGGGTCTTTTTCCTTTATCTGTTTGACGATGCTTTGCGATTGCTTCTAAAACAATCCTTTAGTACATTGTAATAAAAAAGGACAACCAACTTACTCGCATATTCTAAATCCATAGAATCCATTTGGTATTATATAATTATGCTAAGAAATAGAAACTATTAAAAATCTTAAATCAAGAGATTAATCTAATACAAATAATCTTACCGAAATATTAAGGAGTTTAATGTACTCAAGGTTATTAATAAACTAGAAACTTATAATTAACTAATAATTATTGAATATGCTAATAAAATTCAATATACTCACTTAGTCTAATTGGGTGTTTAGCCTCAAGTGAAATTTAATTTGGATCAGACCAATCAAAAGCATTCAGTTTCAGAATTAATAGCCACTTTATTTACTCTCCCTAAAATTTTAAGTCTTATTTTAGTATAAACTAAGCATGGGCAATTTAAGTAAATGCTAGCAAATTAAATATTTTAAAACCGGGTATTTTATACCTCTTTTTTTTACTATTACTAATATTCAATACATAGGTAAATCCATTATTATGGACTATATGTGTTTATTAGTTCTATTTAGGATGCCTTGCTATGTGTAAAGTCCCATTAACATAGCGAAGTGAAATAAATTTTTTACAAAATAAGCTACAAATTTAGAAAATATTGGGAAGAGACATTTGAGAATGATTGTTTTGAAAACAACATTAGTAGCTTAAAAAATAATACCTAATGGAGCTTTAAGACACTCTTATTAAAACTATAAACATCATCTAAATTTATAGTTAGAGTGGCTTGGAATCAAATGTCTTTTATTGTTTTTCACTTCTAATTAAATTATTCTAGCATGAATGTAAGGATGATAACTTTATTATATTCTCAGATTTATACTAAGAATCTAGAGCACAAATTTAAAACAAAGATATCTAACTTCAATTTGTTTATATAGAGTGAAATGTTAGTCAAAAAACATTATACCAATTATACTCAAAAATATGTATTGATGTTTCCTAACAACAATTTGTCAGAGTTTTGCTATACAACTAATTACAACTAACCAAATTGGGCTTAAAAAGGGACCAAATTAATCTGTTTAGTTGAAGCTCTCTTAGGATAGCTTAAAATTTGGTAAACAAAAAAACTGCCTACTTTTTATGCATTAAAACTCTCATAATATACTTTCAAGTAGGGATACTCATCGTTATACTACCTGAGACTCAATCTCAGGTGAATAAGTATATTTTGACATAAAATATTTAATTTGTTATTAAACACATTTATCTAGATGTTTTGATATGAAAGTTGCTATTTAAATTATTATATAACATCATTTTAAAAAAAGTAATTGTTTAATATTGAAGTTTTGAATAATTATAAATACTTAAGGTTTTTCATATTATTTTAGTTCTTTTTAGGCTAAAACATAATGTTTTCCTTGACAACATTGACAGTTGATGTGAAAGAGACAACCTATCAAATTATAAAAAAATGTGTGACTGCTGAACAAATGGTACAGTTAGCACAAAAAAACTGAGAACTCTAAACGCTGCAAATTTTGCTTCAATTGCATGAAAAAAATAAAGAATAATAATTGAAATTAAAAGCCGAATTACTTTTATAAATTGTAAACCTTATTCACCAAGGTTAGTACAAAATACGATGACATTACGTGATAGAAATACAATGAAACTTCATGGCAGAAGAAGAAAATCCCAAACTAGACCACCTACAAGGGTGAATGAACCTTCATCCAATACATTACTGGAGTATTTTCCATTAGCTAAACGTTTTGTTGACTTTATTAGCCTTTTGTATACAACCATCGAAACAGTAATTAAAAGCCCAACCACTTGGAAAAACTTAGTGCGATTAACTCTATTTTTAACTTTAACTATCTGTTTGTATGCCTCTGCTTGGACTGCTTATTTAAGCTTTTACGCTTTAATTATACCAAAGCTTTCAACCAATATTCCGGTTTATTTTAATTTTGGGTAAGCAAATATATTTTTTTGGAATTCGTTTATTTTATTATTATATACATAATTCAAACAACTCAATAACTGCAGTGCTTGTTCTCCTTCTATGCTATCATTACTAAATGTAACTCCTTGTAGAGTAACCGCTCCTGCTGTTGAAATATCTGCTGCTGAGAACAATAAGCCAAAGGTAAGATAATTTTGAATTAACATTTGAGCTTATAAAAAAATAGATCTTTCATTACGGTCAAGCTTATGATTTAACATTGAACCTTGAAGTTCCTGAATCTGAAGCAAATTTTGAATTGGGTGAGTAAAATAGCACATTTATTTCATTTTATATCGCAATATTTATTTTCAATTGTAGGGAATTTTATGGTTCGATTAGAACTTCAAAATAAAGAAAGAGATATTATATTGGAAATTGAAAGACCAGTAAGTTCATTAAAACTTTAGAGGACTTTTAATTAAAATCTAGGCAATATTAAAATATCGATCTGAATTATTACGAAAACTTAAGACGTTTTTCTATAGTCTACCACTTATTGTGGACTGGGCTACTCAAAAACAAACAGTATCTATTGTACTAGCAGAACAATTTTGGGATGACTATGTATTTTTATATTTACATAATTTTACTTCATATAACTTTTATCGTTAGGATGATATCGTGACAAAGATATTTTTGAGTATTTCAAATCCAAAGTTACAGATTTATAAATCTTGGCTTAAAGTAGATATTAAACTTAGTGGGATCAAATATATAATGTACCACTGGCCAACAACTGCTGCGATGATTTTTACATCCTTATTTTTCTTCGGAGAAATTTTATTTGCATTGATTAGTTGGCAAATTGCTTTGTATGGCTTCAAGAAGTTTTTTAGCTCATCAAACCCAAATAATACTACTGCATCTATTGAATCCGAGGTTGCTAGACCAGGATCGTCAAGAACAAACTATACTCCAGTTCCTACAAAGCCGCCAACTAACTTAAGAGCTGCTTCACCAATTGAATTAAGTAGTAACAATACCGAAGAAGAAGATTGGGAACGTCTTTCTCAAAATCAAACGTATTCACCAAAAACGTTCAAGGATAATGCAAAAGAAGGAAAACCAACAATTAAACAAGAAGCTTCTACCCACCAGGTAAGTAGACTCAAATAAATAACAAAGAAACAATTAAACAATATTAGGAAAATGTTGAGATCCCAGAAGAGCTTGAGTTAGCTAGAGAAGCAGCCGAGAATTTATACTCTAGTTATTTTGGAGCCGTTAAGGATGAAGAAAAAGATGGAAACTATGGCCAAGAACAAGGACACCCTACTAGTTCCAATCGAAATCAAGGAGCAAGTTTATCTTCACATAGAGCCCAAGGTTTAGATTATGATCAGCGTTCAAATACATTAATTGAGGAATATCCAGAAATCGAAGGAGAGGAGGGATTTGGAGCTGATGAAAATTTACTTGCCCCTAACCCCTCATCATTACGCTACCGTAATTTACCTAAAGGTAAATACTAAGTTAAATAGTTTCCTTTTATTTGTGAGATAAGAAACTCAACCGAATATCTTTCATATATTTCTATTTAAATATACTGTGTAAAGCTTTTAATTTATAATTTTTACATTTTATTCTTTTTTGATTTTTCAAATTAAACTTCAAATATGCTAAATTATTGACATTGGCCTTTGAATGACTATTTTGAATTAAACTATTAATTTTAAAAAAACTCCTTTTTGTTACAAATCAAAAACTTTTATAACAATGTAAAGAAGGTTATTAATATTAATGTTTAATTTTTTGATTTTATTTTTTCCGTTTTTTCAACTACAGTAACTCAAATTCAGTTAACTTTCCCCACCAATAAAAAAAGATTTTCAACCACATCATTTATTAGTTAAAATCTATGATTTTAACATTTAATTTTTTATGAAAACTTAAAAAAATGAGTGAAAGCCGAATGGACCTATTACGATGGGTGAATACTATATGCCAACTAAATTATTCAAAGATTGAGCAATGTGGAACTGGTACTATCAAAACAATAATTAAATAATAATTTAATGCATGAACTTTTCACTTTAGGTGCTGCTTATTGTGTGATTATGGACTCTATTTATGGTAATTTTATTTTTGAAGATTTAAGAAGTAAAAGAGTAATTCAATTAAACAGGCGACATTCCTTTATCTAAGGTAAAATTTGAGTGTAAGGGGGAGCACGAATATATCACAAACTTTAAAATTTTACAAAATTGTTTTACCAAACATAAAATTGATAAAGTAATCAAAAATACATCTCAAAACAAATATTTAAACTCATTGTCTCTTCATTTAGATGATTCCAGTGGATCGGTTAGTTAAACTAAAAATGCAGGATAATCTAGAATTTGTTCAATGGCTTAAAAAATTCTGGCAACAAAACTGTGAAAGTCCAGAAACTTATGAAGCTCCAGCACAAGCACAAGTTAAAAGAAGAAGCGGAGCACCAACTCCCTCTGGTCAAAATAGCACGCCTATTAAAACACCAGTAAAATCAACAAATAGAGTCTCACTTCAAACTACGCCTAGAAAAGTATTCAGTAAGTAAAATTGGGTTAATTTGAATTTATTAATCATTATCATTATCATTAAGGTCCACCTAAACAAAGTAATTTAACACAAAGCAGTGCAATACATAGTAGTGTTGCACAAAATCCAAGAAGTAAACCAAGAACTGAGGTCCGCTCAAGAGACTCACAGAACAGCTCAGGGATGGATAATTACTCTAATGCTGACCAACGAATAATAGCTTTACATAAGGAGATAGCAGCTCTTACAGATAAAGCTTTAAATCTGACGGTAGTCAACAATAATCTAATCTGTGAAAGAGAATATTATTTTTCACGCCTTACGAAGGTGGAAAATTTTATTGAAAAGTTAGTAAAGGATGATCCAGGGTCTTATGATGATTTCGTTATTAAAGAGCTACTGAATATTTTATTTGATTCAACAGTAAGTTTTTTTTTAATGAGTTGATGAATTTATCTTTGATATTTTAGAGAATCGAACGCTTTTACCACGATGATAATGATAGGGATTTAGAAATCCCTGGAGAATATTTGGATGGCATAGAATTTAATGAAGAAATGGGTCATGATGGAGATAATGAAGATGAAGAGGATGATGGCATTTTTTAGCAAATTAATCTTTTTATGATATTATTATATTTTTGTTTTATATTTAACTTTGTTAGTATTTCATTATTTTATCTTCTATACTGTATTTTTGATTTTTTGATCAACTGTACTAGAGGTAAGCTTTGTGATAAAATATCAAAAATACTTAATTATAATCTGAATGATTCAATAGCTATAATGTTTTTAATTAATTGTTAGTATCTTAAAGTAATTAGAGCGTCGCTATATACTGTTAGAATTTGGACTACGCTGTTTTTCAATTTTGATCTTTGTTAGTATGTGATCTTACCTTATTTAATTGAATAAAAAAATGTTCAAGAAATCTGATAATTAACTTTTGTTTATCTTCAAACTTTATAATTTTATATAAATAATTTTAATATTACAATATACTTGAGTTAACTCTAACCTTAAAACCGCTTTTTTGACCATGTTATTGTTGTTAATTTATCAAGTTATTTCATAAGTTCATCATATACATATTTCAATAAAAATAGGGACATTGTTGGGTATAAAAGTTAAGTACACTTGAATACAGGAAAATGGGCTGCTATTGGGATTCTATATTTCCACCACTGTGTATTTGACCAAAAATGAATCTTGAGTCGTAAAGGGCTAATTTAAGATCACAGCTAACCAGAAAACCGTTTTATCTTTTCCTTCTTTGGATTGTTTGGGTCTTTGAACTCAAACACTAGACTCTCTACCAGATCATCATTGTAATACATCATTGTTTTACAGAAGAACAAGCCTATTCTACAGGAACAACACGTAAAAGGCTGTATAGATTTTTCACTAAGTAGCGAGCTAAGAAGTAAAATATAAAATTCTACTACTATGCATTGAACATGTATTGACCCTTGAGTTGACGATTTCTGTTTGGTTTTACCTTACTTTCCATTCCTCCATCGGTATCAAAGCAGCACAAAGAATCCAAACTCTTAGCATCATGATTCAACATACTTTATGGTAAAATGAAAGGAGAGTTGGTTTTAGTTAAATGAACGGCATAAAGGTCCATCAATTCTCAACGATATAACCTGAACCTAACAATCCTACAATGGGTCAAAAAATTTGAGTAAATAAATTTCCTGGTTCCTTTCAATACTTTAGATGTGACTACTAATCATCGCTGCATGTACCTTATTAGCGTTGGTGAGCAATATAATCAATGAGTCCATGACTCTAGTAGATATAAATTCCACTATATTGATTTCAAATTCACTGTCAATGGCAAATAAATCTCAAACTTGTGAATATACTAGAATCAATAAAGCTTGCTCTGATATTATTAAATAATATCTGTAACTCACATAGTTAATATAAGTCTTTTTAGATTTACAATATTGATTCATGTTAACTAAGCTATATACTTCATGGTTAGGATCTTTTAAAAATTTAAAGTAGACATTAACAGTAGAAAGATTAAACAATTAGATGGGGATGTATTTTTATGTTTAAGAATTTTACTAACAAATTTTCCACTCAAATAGCGCTTAAAAAATGGAAAAAATAATCAAGTTAAAAAAACACCCCCAGATGAAATTTTGAAATATTTTGTCATATATCATGTTAAACATGCAATGTTTTCAATTTATAAAAAATATTCCTTTGTATAGAACAAAAGTAAAGCAGAGGCAGTGCAGTGTGGAATGTCGTAGTTCTGCTATGGGTATTGTCCAATAGAATGCCTTGATTTATATAACATATATAAATGCACGCTGTGCCTTCCTTCAGGCTGGGATCATCTTTGCATACTGAATAAATTGATAAATTAAATTTAACTCTTTTCCCGTAGATTTCACGAGTAATAAATTGTTCACGCTTGACATTTTACTATAACGTAAAAATTATTTGGAGTTCGTTTTAATACACCATATTCGGAAAACTTTGACATAATCTTAGAAACCAAGTTTAATTTTAACACACTTTATATTTTATTGACTTAAAAAAATTATCACACAGATTAAGAATATTAACTCAATAAATTATTTTTAATTAGCAGCCAGTGCTAATTTTTTATTTTACTTATTTTATAATGTTTTTTACTATAAAAATTAAATCCCTAGTTCATAAAAACAGTTATCAACTTTTAAGGTAGAATAGTGGTAAAATCATTGTAAATCACTTATGTAGACGATTACAAGTCTTGATAGTTTGAGTAGTAAGTGCCTCCAGCTTATAAAAGTTGATTTTTTAATTTACTTATAATAGCAGACTAGAACTGTTTAACTAAATTAAATTTTAATGAATAAAAAGGGAGGTAGACACAAATACATCTATAACTTGAAATTAACTTATTAATAATTTTAAATTAATATTGTAAAATATCGATTTGTCAGCTCCATGATTGATTATAGCATAATAATCACTTAAGTCGTGTTCTTGAGTTCAGAGACAATTAATTCCATGCTCTTAGTTTGATTTGCTGTGAGAATATCTAACTTTACATTGCAAAGAATATTATCCTCTCGTTTTGATGCCCATACTTGCCAGAGTGTAAAAGAGATTCTTCAACATAATAACCCAAGGCTTTTTAATTGAATTGTTCCCCAATATTGTACCTTTAATAAAGCCACTAAATCTTTTAATAGAATTTTACATAGATTTTACAGTAGTATTGTCTATTCTATTTGTTTTACATAGTTCTATAACCTATTATATACTATTGTTCATAATTCAAGTCTATCTTAGTTACATAAACTAAGACCTTTAGACTTATGATTATTTAATCAAGAAAAAACTACTTTCGACTCCAACCGCTGAGTACCAGATCTCGCACTATTTAATTACAAAAGATATTATCTCTTCTTTTTGATATCTCTACTTAGTAACTATAATAAAAAATAGCTGCTATTATGCTTTTTATATATAGTCACCTAGTTGGAATACAAAAAAATTCTTCAACATAATAGATTAAAGCTTTTTTAATTAAATTATTTCTTAATGCTATACTTTTATTAAAGCTATCAAGTTTTTTTCGATAACATTTTACATAAATTTTACGATAACATCTTCTATTTTACCTATTTTATATAGTCTATAACTTATTATATACTATTTTTCATAATTTAAGTTTATTTTAATTATTAAATATTAGCTTTCGGAATATATTAATTTTTATTATATGGGGATGTATTTTTGTGTTTAAGAATTTTATTAATAATCTTTCTACTTAAATAGTGCTTAAAAAGTGGAAAAAATAATGAAGCCAAAAAAAACACTCCCGTATTATAAAATAAAATAATATTATTATATCTGCTATTATTAATATTTATATTATCTTTTAACTACTTTTTTTAAATTAAACATTTTATTTTTAAATATAGTAGCTTTAATTAATATTATATTAAATATTTTTAAATTTAATAATGAATTTTTGCTTTTTTTTACTACATGATACTTTAAAAATGGGGGTGTTTTTTTGACTTTCCTTTTTCCATTTTTTAAGCGCTATTTGAGTGGGTAAGATTGTTAGTAAAATTCTCAAACAAAAAATGCATCCTCAATATAAAATTTAAATATGAGCGTAAATTTATTATAGCTTATATTTTTAAGAAATTTTATTGTAAAATATAATTCTTTTAAATGCTATGAAATCTGGTACTCAGTTATTGGAGTCAATAACAGTTGTTGCCTAGTTGACTATATTATAGATCGAAAGGTCTTATTTTATGTGACTAAGATAGACTTGAATTATGAGCAATAGCACATAATAGACTACGGACTATGTAAAATAAACATAATAGACAATACTACTGTAAAACCTATGTAAAATACTATTAAGAAAATTTAGTGGCTTTATTAAATGTGCAAAATATCGGGGAATAATTCAGTTAAAAAGCTTCGAATTACTGTGTTCTAAAATCTTTTATACTCTAACAAGTGCAAGTATCAAAGCAAGAAGATAACATTCTTTGGGATGAAGCTAGAAATTCTTATATCAAATCGAACTAAGAGCGTAGGATTGATTGTTCCTGAACTCAAGAACACAAGAACTTAAATGGTTACTATGTTATAATCAACCATAGAGCTGACAAAGCGATATTTCACAATACTAATAAGCTTTTTTTACTTATATATAGACCCATAATTATATTTGTGATTAAAGTTAAATTAAGTACTTATGAAAGTAAGGTTAATTTAATTACTATTAACAGCTTCAACATGTTTATTAATATTATAAATAATTATAAATAAATTTAATAAAAAAGCTTAATAAATGATTAGCTGGCATAATTATAAGTGTATATATATTTTACAACTTTTTTACTTATTATTATTTAATAATCTTTTTATTACTTTTTCAATTACTTTTAAAATCATTATAGCTATATTTTTACTTTTACTTTTATTTTTACTTTTACTTTTATTTTTACTTTTACTTTATTTTGTAAACAATAACACTTTTTTTGCTTTTTTTAATATTAATATATTTCAAATAAATTTAAATAAACTAAAAATATCATTAAATAGCTTATTTGGAGCTATATTAAATAACTTTTTTATTGTTATTGATTTAAAAAAAATATAAACTCAGAAAATTATAAATTATAATACTTTTGTTTTTAAAAATATAGTAATAACAAAATGTTTATAATATAAATAAAAATAATAGCTGATCAAATTATAAACAAATACAACCAACTTAAATAAGCTAATAAGCTTATTACTACCTTTTATGTTATAAAATAATACTTAAAACTGTATTTTTTTACTAAATCTCTTTTATTTATCACATTATGTTATGCACGAATTTTCCACTTCTTTTCCAAGCTATTTTGAAATTTTTTTATTAGGTATTTTGCTTGTTTCCAAGTTATTAATTAATAGTAATATTGAAATAATCTAATTATATACGATTTGCTTTAAACATGAATTAAGATTAGGTAATAATCAAATTATAATAACAAGAAAATTACACAAATATTGCAATAAAACTATAATCAGAAAACGCCCTTTTTAAGGTTTTTCTTAAAATATCGCAATATTTTGAATTTTAATTAAATCTAAAATTCTAAACCTTAAATTTCAACATAAAAATGCAAATTTCAATTTGCCACAAAGTTTAAAAAATGCTTGATGCGACTGCTTTTTTATACAAAAACAATCCAACAAAATAAAACTAAAAAAAAGTAGCTAATTTCACTTCCCAATCCATTATGGGCAATAATTTAAGCGGACGAATACCAACCACAAATGCAGCCGGTATTGATACTTATATTGAAGAACTAGAAGGTTTGAGTTATAAAAAAAGGTAAATTTTTAAATTTGATAGTTTAAAAATCAATTGTTGAAATTCAACCTAGTTTAGGCAATGCCCGTTTTATTAAAACTGTAAAGGGTGGAAGTAAGAATGGAGCAGTAGTTATTAAAATTATGGTAAAACCGACAGATGATAAATATCAGTTTCAAAAGCATGTGATTGAGTTAAAAGGTAAAAGTTAATTTAAGGAATTATTGGAATTAGGAGGAATTAATGTTGGTTTTTATCTATTTAGAACAATATGATAAGTTAAAAAATATTAACAATGTATTTCCTTATCAATGGCAATTAGAAACTTTTAAAGCTGTTTATGTAGTTAGACAATATTTTTATTATTCGCTATATGATAGGATTAGGTAACAATATTGTATTATATTACAAAATTATAATTGAGAGTCATTTTTTAGTACAAGGCCATTCTTAAATTTAATAGAAAAAAAATTGATAACGTTCCATTTATTAAAAGGTTTATCTGAAGCTCATGAAAGAGAAGTAAGTGATATTAAAAACAATAAAAACATAAAGTACTAAAATGACTTTTTCTAGGTATATCACGGCGACATAAAAATTGAAAACATCTTATTAACTTCCTGGAACTTTGCCTTTTTAAGTGATTTTGCACCTTTTAAACCTGTTTATTTACCATTAGATAATCCAAGTGATTTTTTATTCTTTTTTGATCCATTGGGCAAGCGAAGTTGTTCTATTGCCCCTGAAAGATTTTATAAACCCAATAATAAAATTACAAGTAACAAATTGACCAGTGAAATGGATATCTTTTCCTTAGGTTGTGTTATTGCTGAGTTGTTTACGGAATCTACACCTTTGTTTTTGTTATCACAATTATTGTCATATAAAAGAGGTGATTATGATCCAAGTCATACTATTAATCAAATTGAATGTCCAGAAATTCGTAACATGGTAGAAAGTATGATTCAATTAGAACCAGAAAAAAGATTATCAGCTAGAGAATATTTAATTATTTGGTAAGTTATTATTTAATATCATTGTTAATGTTTATTAATTAATATTTATTAATGATTTAATTTTAGGAAAGATAAAGCATTTCCAAGTTATTTTTATGATTTTTTACATCCTTATTTATGTTCCATTGTAGATCCTTATCCTAATCATGAATTGGATAATATTGAATTACAAACAGATTTTAGAATATTTAAATTGTATTCAGATTATAATCAAATATCAGCAATATTTGATTTTAGTAATGATATTGATAATCCAGAAGTTAATTTAAAAAGAGGTAATTATTAAATCATAATATAAATAATTAGTATTCGATATTAATATTTATACATATTAAAATAGAAGAAGGAGCTTTATTATTATTAAGTGTATTAACTAGTTCAGTCAAAAATTGTGTTTATAGTAGTAAAAAAAGATTAGCTATTGATATGATGTTTAGTATTGGACGACATTTAAATGATGAAATGAAATTGGATCGATTGTTACCATATTTAGTCTCTTTATTATATGATAAAGATAGCATCATAAGAAGTCACGCCATTCAAACGATGACTAACTTGTTATTAACAGTCCATAAAATAACACCGATTAATACCTTGTTATTTACAGAATATTTATTTAATCCATTAAAAAAATTAACACAGGATAAAGAAATAATAGTGAGATATTCATTAGCAAAAAATATGGCCAGTTTAGCTGAAATTGCTATTCATTTTTATCAATTAGGAAAAAGTATGGAAAATAAAACAAGTTTAGATATCAATTTATTAGATTTACATAATCCATTATTAGATTTAGTCATTACTTTATTAATTGATTCAGATTCTTCAGTTAAAAGAGCATTATTAAGTAATATATTAAGATTATGTAAAGTATTTGGATTACAAAAATCAAATGATTCCTTGTTATCTCATATGATTACTTATTTAAATGACAAAGATTGGTTATTACGTTGTTCTTTTTTTGAAAATATCGTTGAGGTTGGACAGTATGTTGGTGGCAGATCTTTAGAAGAATATATCTTACCATTAATGATTCAAGCTATTACTGGTAATTTTAATTTTTAATTTTGTATGTTCTATTTTAATTTTATTTTATTATAGATTCTGAGGAATTTGTAGTTGAAAAAGTATTAACTTCATTAACATTATTATGTCAAAGAAAACTGTTTTCTAAAATTACATTATGGGATTTAATTCATATTATTTCGCCTTTATTAGGCCATCCCAATGTTTGGATTAGATATGGTAATTAATAATAATAATAATAATATAACTAATAATATAATTATATAATTAATGATTTTCTATTTATTAGCTGCAATTGCTTTTACTTCAACTGCTTCTGAATTATTACCAGATGTGGATAAATTATGTGTATTAAATCCAACCATTCAACCTTTTATCAAATATCCGCCATTATTAGAACATTCAGTTATTGAATTAAGTCAAGCTTTAGCTGAGCCTGTAAGTATATTATTAATATAATATATAATATAGTATAATAATTTTTAATTAATTAATTAATTAATAGATAACTCGAAAAATATATGAAGAAATGCTAAGTTTAAGTATGGCAACACCAGGGGTATGGAAAATCATTGAAAGTGTAGGACTCAATAATTTTAATTTAGAAAAATATCCAATACGAGATCAACAAACATATCAGCAATTAATTAAAAAATTTCATTTAACGAATTTTAATTTTCAAATGTTAAGTGCAATGAAAGAATATTTTTTAAAATTGGCTAGTCAATTTGATTCTTCAAGAATGAAACCAAGATCTTTTTCTAACAATAATTATTGGTATAATGAATCAACTATTCATTTAATGAGTTTACAAGTTAAAGTTAGAACTGATTTTTTTTCTCCATTAGAACAACAGGAGTATAATAATAATAATAATAATAATCGATTATTTAATAAAAGAAATAATAAAACAATGTCATTGATAAGCGACAGTAAAGAAATGTTAAGATTAAACGAAAATGAACTCAATTTAAGAGAAGGAACATTAACAAATTCACCAACATTTCAAAATAAAGTAAATCCCAGCTTAAGTACATCATCTACTTTAGTATTTGCGAGAACATTGCAAATGGATACATATGATAATTTCAATTTTCCAATAATTTCAATTAATTTAAATGAAATTAATCTAAAATTAAACCCACATGAACATGAAAATGAAACCTTGATATTACCTAATTTAGGTTTACAAAGGTTATTACAAAAAAAAGGTAAAGAGATGTTTCCACCAAATCAATCTATTTTTGGTCCAATTATTCAACCTATTAATAATAATTGTAATCAATCTATTAATACAAATCAAGATTGGGAACCTGAAGGTAAATTTATTATATATAATTATATAATAATAATAATAATAATAATAATAATATTTATTATGTTTTAATTAGGCGTTGTTGTAGCTAATTTAAATGAACATACAGCAGCTATTAATTCATTACAAGCGTCACCAGATCATAAATTATTTGTTACTGGTTCAGATGATGGAGCTATTAAAATTTGGGATATTAATAGAATTCATCAAAAAATATCAAATAGATCTAGATTAACTTATTTTTATTTAGGTAACTTTATAATATTTATTTTTATTATTTTTATTATAATAATAATAATTGATTTAGGTGGTAGAGTTAAATGTTTAACCTTTTTAAATAATTCATATTGTGTAGCTGCTGCTAATGATAAAGGAGATGTTCATATATTAAAGTAAATTAATTTTATAATATAATATAATAAATAATAATATTAATTAATTAATAGAATTGAAGTAATATTTAATAAAGAAAAGAAAGGGGAGTTAGAAACAGGAAAATATAGTAAATGTTATGGAATATTAGGAATTAAATTAAAAAATAATGAACGAGTAGTTTGTATGCAACATATTGGCGGTATTGATATGAAACAAAATGTATTAATTATGGCTACTAATCTTAGTCATATTTTTGGATTTGATTTAAATTTAAATAAAGTAATTTATAAATTAAAAATCCCATTAAATCATGGTAAGTATTTAATATAATTATTAATATATTTAATATAATTATTAATATATTTAATATAATTATTAATATTAATATTAATATTGATTTTATTATAATAGGGAATATCACTAGTATATTAATTAATCCTAGTAACAACTGGTTATTAGTAGGTAGTGATAAAGGAATGATAGATTTATTTGATTTAAGATATTTAATTTATTTAAAAAATGAATCATTTAATCATCCATCAAAATTAAGTATAAAAAAATTAATTTATTATAAAAATCAACAAATTTGGATATTAGCTGGTAAAAATAATGATATATCATTATGGGATATTTCTAATCAAGAGTGTAAAATGGTCATCATGGCTTGTTCGCCTTCAGTTCATCAATTATCAGAAATTGGATTAAAACCTAATAAAATGGAAGATGACGAAGAATTATTATTAAATTCAGTAAATAAGTTAAAATTAGCTAATGCAGTCAATTTCAATCAACAGTTAAATTATCAAATATTAACAAGTTATTTAGTTAATTTAAACAAATTAATAATTAGTGGCAACGATAAAAAAATAAGATTAATTGATTTTAATTTAATTGAAAAAAGTAAACCAATATTTCCAAAAGCAATCAATTGGGAATATAAATTAATTCAACATGATAATGTAGATATTATTTATGAAGCTAATATTAAATATCAAAAAGTAGATACTAAAAATATTTTATTAGGTCATAATCATAATACTATTTTTTCTCATTTGGATGCTATATTAAATTTATTAGTTATTAAATATCCAAAGCATTATCTTATCTCTGCAGATAGACAAGGTACTATTAAATTATTTTTATAAATTAAAAATAATAAATAAATAAATAATAAATGATAAATAAATAAATAATAAATAATAAATAAATAAATAATAAATAAATAATAAATAAATAATAAATATATTTAAATAATAAATATATTTAAATAATAATAATATCAAAAGCTATCTATATTTATATAAGCACAAAAAAACTCAATTGGAGAAAATTTAAATAATAATAAAGAATGAAATTATTTTTTTGATTTTTTTGGCAAAATATTTGGGGAAAGAGAAATAGCCATCATTGAAGAACTTAAATCAAAATCATCATCTTCT
This sequence comes from Batkoa obscura, assembly GCA_030770535.1. NCBI lineage: Eukaryota > Fungi > Entomophthoromycota > Entomophthoromycetes > Entomophthorales > Batkoaceae > Batkoa > Batkoa obscura. Next base: position 626,676 of record JASVEC010000022.1, on the reverse strand, counting down.
AAAGAGAAAGCAAAATTTTTTAATTGAGATGATGATCTGTTAAAATTATTTTTTTGTTTCACTTGTTTAGGTTCAGTTATTGCTTTTAATACTAGTGGAGAAGGTATTGATCCAACATTAAAACTATCTTCATCTTCTATTCCATTACTAATATTAATATTATTAATAACATTATTAACATTAACATTATTATTGTTATTTATTTGATTATAATCTTTATCTTCAATTAAAGATTCCCATTCTACATATAAAGGTAATATAAATCTTTTACTTTTTGTCAATTTAAATGGATCAAACGGGAAGAAACCTTCTTTATCAATAGTTCCTTGTAAATTAATTGGTAAGTATAATTTTCGATTATTTTCAATAATTGGATAACAATACATAAAATTTAACTGATGACTTAAATTACTAAATTGTTCTACTACAATCTCATTACATACCTAATTAATTGTTAATAAGTATAACTATTATAATATTAATATATTATTAAAACTTACCTTTAATGGATTTAGTTTTGAATTAATAATATGTCTTAATACAGTAACAGCAGGATGCCATCTCTCCGTAGAATCTATAGTTTCATTTAATATAAATAATTTCCAACGAAAACAAAAGATATAAAGAGCAGCTTGAGTAGCAGCATAAAAAATAGCATGTCTATTAGGATCTAAAGTAGCATTTGGACCTTGGGCTTCTAGATGCCAAGTTAACCATTCGGTTAACATTTGAGTTGTTGTACAAACATAACTATCTTCACAAAATTTAGCTCTAGCAATAAAGGAACCTATGTAAGCTGCTGAAGCTATACGAGTAACTTGAGGTATTTGCTCTGAAAATAAAGATTTAAATAAATCACCAAGAAAATTATCCGCAAATTGTTTATTTTTAGAACATAAATAAAACACTATAAATTGAGTATATCTCGATTTAAACGTTTTTAATATTAGTTTATCAAAACTAGTTAATATTAATGTATATATTATATGTCCATGGGTGGTTGTATAATCTATTTCACTTAAATACAAAAATAATATTTCTAACATAATATCTAATTTTTCTACTAATTCAGTTATATTAATTTCGCTTGCAACTATTTCTTCGTCTGATTCAATATCACTATTATCTTCTTTGTCATTATTATTATTGTTATTATTTTCAATTGGCTTTATATCATTCATATCCATTTCAAATATAACTTCAGATGGATTATTTTCTTGTAATTGTAATTCTTCAATTTCTACTTGAACTTCAACCTAAATAAAATATTAGATTAACTATATTAATATATAACAATAAATACTTACATCAATTTTTAAAATTCTTTCAATCATTAAACCTAGAATTTGTCCTGTAAGATAAGGAGCATAATTAATTACTTTGATTAAATTTTCACAAAATAATTTCTGTTGTATTATAGATTGTCTTTTTCTTGGAAAACATAATACTAAATAATCAAATAAAAAGGTAGGTGCAGTAGGTACCAACGTTAATAATTCTTGCAACAAATAATGAATTCTTTCATTGGCTTGTTGATTGTCGATAATACCATTACCTAATTCTAATATAAAAATGAAAATGAAAATTAGCATAAAAATAATTCTCCAGAATACAAATTTTATTACCTTTCAAAAATAATTTAACTGTGATTTGAATTGCTGGTTCAATAAAAGAAGAATGATAGGTAATAATGTTTTTAATTAATGAATAAAAATTATTAACAAAAAATTGAGGTTGTAAATACCATTTTAAACTTAATATTTTTTCAATTAATAAATGATTTTGATTGTTTAATATAGATACATGTTGATTTAATACTTGAATCCATAATAATATTTTTTTATAATCTACTCTTGAAGATGTATCTTCAAATTCGGAAATTAATTCATTATATGCTTTGACTTTGCCCTACAATTACAGAAGTTAATTATAATTATTGAAAGTAGAATATGTGAAGACTCACCATATTGTTTTCTCGAATAGCCCCTAAAATAAAACTAGCCATAAATTTATAAGTAGATTCATCTATCCTACTTTCCATATCTATCATTTCTTGATTTAAGTTGGCCATTTTTATAATTCCAAGATGTTTTTTTATATTAAAAAAAAACAACTATTTGAAACTAATAATTCTTTCATTTAATAAAAATTTACTAAAATTAAAACTATGAAATTTTATTGGTTGAAATGGAATTGAAATGGATCCAATTTAATTGGTGGATTATTAATTTCCAATATTTTGGAATTTTTTATTCTTATTATTTTTGAAAAATTCTTTCAATTATACATCACAAAATGACGGAAACAACACCTAAAACGTTACTAAGTAATTACATCTTATCAGCTCAATTACGAAGTATATTAAGTATGAAAAGTATACAAACAATGTATTCTAAAGAAGAAAAGTAAATAAATCAACATTTCCAAAAAAAGCTTTTAGATAACTAATATGATTACTTTAGCATATCAAAAAATATAGAATCCATTTATTATGATTATCAAACCGAAATGAAATCAAGAATAACAGAAATACAATCAAATATTGAATCCTCAATACCATCAGAACATTGGGATTTACTCGCTATTGATCATAAAGGAAACAAAAAACCAGGTGAAGAAATTGAAAAAAGTATTAAGCAATTAAAAAAAATAAAAAACTGGTTAGATGAGAATATTAATTTAAAGAAAGAAACTTTAATCAAATTAATGGCTGAAATACAAAGGTAAGTATTAGGAGCTTTAAGTCTTCATTGTACTCTGAATCAATGCTAATAATTAAATTTAGAACAGCAGACGATAGTCCATTGCATACAATAATCAGGAGTAAAAGACCAATTTCCACACAGGATCTGATGACAAAAATAATACCAAACTAAATTGTTTCTTTCCTTATCCTACTTAATCAATTGCTTTTTCTAACACCGATAAATTAAAAGTTCTCCTTACAATACTACTGTTTGATTCCATATATACATGGCCTAAACGAATAAGCAAGAATATAAATAAGTTTGATTTTACACTTGAATGTTTTTCATACTCATTTATTATAAAAAAACATATTTCTTTATTTCGTTATAAAGTCAAGTATTGAGTTCATATAACAATTATCTAAAAAGGGTTGTGTTTTTTTTTGACTATTTTCTTAGTTTATAGAATGAAATGGGGATATATAAATCAATCAATTTTCAGATATAAAAATGGGATTTTTAACAATAAAAGTGAAATAAAATGTTGATAAACTAACTCACTTTTAGTCATCTTTTATCTTTTAAATATTTTATTAATAAACCACATTCAAGTGTCAATAATTCCCTATTATCAATTTAAAAAATAAATTTGAACTAAACTATTTCGTTCAAGTTGACGTCATGATTAAGTAGTTATGAAACATAAATAACAATTTTATTTATTTTTTATTTTTTATTATTATTATATTAGATAAAAGAGAAATAAACTCAATGAATAAAGCAAATGAAATGATGACTAAAATCCAACCCGTATTGGATAAATACGAATTAACTCGAGAGGAAAAAGAATTACTTAATAAAGCTAAAAATCAAGTGAGACAACATGGTGAGTTTAAAAATTGAATTTAATTATAATTCGAGTAACAAAATGTATTTTTTGTAGTATTTTTTGCAGCTGTTGGTGGTTCATTTGGTGGTGTTTTGGTAGGTAAGTATTATTTTTGGATCAATTTTATCAGAATCAACAGTAACCGATTTTTTTTAGCATTGAGAAAAAAACCAGTTAATTTTCTCAGGATTGGAATGATGTCAACAGGTAACTTTAAAGAATATAGTGCTATGAAAATAGAATAAGCATTAATTAATGACAATAGCGTTTGCCTTTGTCGGTACACAAATTGGATTTTTAACTGGCTATAATTCTGCTATGAAGACGATCAAATCAATGCCAGATCAACAAAAATTAAAAAATATATTTAAAGAAGTGGTGTAAGTCAACAATAACTTTTTTAAATTTTTCTTAATCTTTTTTTAGTGAGATATTTCAAAATGAACGTCAAAAAAGAGGTTTACCTATTTTACAACCACCAGATTATAAAGCAAGAGTAGACAGAAATGGGACTTCTGTAGGAACAGAAAATAAAAGTGAAACTAAAGAAAATGGTAATGCTTGGGATACTATTCGTGAAAAAACATTAGGTCAAAACAATAATGATGGAAGTGTCAATCAAGAATTTAATGATTTCAAAATGAATGATACTATGATTAAAAGAAATAAATATGGTGATATTATTGAACTTGATGATGAAATTGTCAATGAAATGAAAAAAGAATAAAATTAAATAAAAAAGCCAAATAAAAATTAATTTAATTATATTGTTTTATTTGAATAAATAATTGTCATTTTTATTATGCTCTTTTTTCTCTTTTGGTTCTTTATATTTATCCCATTTAGATGCTTTTTTTGTAGGCAATTTATATGGTTTATATGATTGAGTTTTTTCTTTTTTATCAGTTTGTATTATCTTTGGTTTATATTCTAATTTAGATTTATCACCTCGTAGTTTTTTTAATTCTTGTTCAAAGATTTTAGCTTCCAATTCTTTATCCATATTAGTAAACTCAGCATCTGAATTGGAATCACTAATGTCAATAGGAGTGCTTTCTTTTACTTGGGTAAATTCTGATGGGTCAGTAGTTTCATTAACTTGAGTGAATCCTAATTTTTCAGTAGCAGTAATAAACTCAGCATTGAACTCTTGTACTTTTAGGCGACATTCTTTACCGCTACCTACAAATAAAATTTTTTGATAGCTTTGATTTTGATTACATACTTTACATTTAAATTTTATCGCTTTTTTTTCCTACTTAGATTGAAATTAATAACTTAGTTTAAATAGTTAAATATAAATATGAAGAAACACTTACCTGATGGACTTGATACATATTACAATACACACATTGTAATACTTGGAAGAGCATAGTGTTAAATAATAATAATTTATTTAGATTAATGCTGTTATTATTTTAATTTTACTACTGTTAAAATTCAAACATTTAATTTGTCTAAGTTAATAGCCAATCAAGTTCCTTAAATTAACTAAATAATAGGTTATCAATTATCACTCTACAATTTCAACCAAGCTAATGTATCTTACGTCAACAAAAAAAGTGCTATTAATGTTGTAACCCAATATTATTATTTCTCTATTTACTAAATTTTATTTAACCAAAGCTTTTCAAAAAAATGTTCCGTAATCAATATGATAATGATGTAACCGTATGGAGTCCACAAGGTCGATTACATCAAATAGAATACGCTATGGAAGCTGTAAAACAAGGTTCAGCTGTGGTTGGTATCCGTTCAAAATCAAGTGCTGTTTTGGTTGCTTTAAAAGTAAGTTTTATTTTATTTCCTTATTTTTTTATTATGGATGAAGATTATAGTAGTTGAGAATAGAATAAAAGTGGATGAATGAGGGATTTCAAGATCTCGTAAATTAATAGATAAATTAATAAAATTTGTTAATAGAGATCCCCGCATGATTTAGCTAGCTATCAAAAAAAGATCATTCTAATTGATGACCATATGGCTATTGCCATCGCTGGTTTGACTTCAGATGCTAGAGTATTAAGGTAAATATAATCATTAAATCCATCATTGTTTAGTTTTAAATATATATATTAGCCGTTATATGCGTACAGAAGCCTTAAAATCAAAGATGGTTTATGATCGCCCATTACCAGTTTCTCGTATTATTAATCAATTAGGAGATAGTAAATTAATACTATACAATCGAAAAAATTTAATAAAAATTTTAGAGGCACAAGCCAATACCCAAGGTTATGGTGGACGTCCATATGGTGTTGGATTTTTAGTTATTGGAAAAGATGTAATTTTAAATAAGATTAATTTAAAAAATAATTAAACTTTAAAATTTAATAGGAAACTGGTCCACATCTTTATGAATCTAGTCCAAGTGGTAATAACTTTGAATATTTTGCTATGTCAATAGGAGCTCGTAGTCAATCTGCAAAAACTTATTTGGAAAAATATTTAGATACTTATCCTACTGGTAAATTTTAATTTAGTGCTAGTGAAACTAATTTTTAATTTAGCTACTTTTTAGCTTCTGATGATGAACTTATTAAACATGCCTTACAAGCGTTACAAGCTACTTTACCAAATGATGTGACCCTTTCAAGTAAAAATGTGTCTATTGCTCTTGTTGGACAAACTGAAGATGTTGTTATCCTTGAAGATGATCAAACTGTTCCTTATCTCGATTCTTTAGAGTTACCAGTTACTGAACAAAATACTGAAAATAATGATAATGCTATGGAAGATTAATGTTATTTAGGGAGGAAATAAAATTTATTTTATAAAAAAGTTAACTATGTGTTTAGTAAACGAAGGTTTATACTGTTGGTTGGTTGTATAGTTATTGTTTCTAGAGTATTAAATAAAAACTAATTTAAATTATATATATTCATGTGAGATTTTTATAAAGTTATAAATTTGAGTTTATAAATTGAACATTTACTTTCTGTTTTATTTAATATTAAAATTATCTTGGTGTTTAGTAGTCAAGTTTATTGTTGGTGGCTAGCATATCCTTATATATATTTAGTAGTAAATATATAAAATGTAAAAACAAGTATTTTATATAGATTTTTTGAATAATTTTATTACATAAACCTTAATAAAATTTTAACTTCTAATAGTTAATAAGTTATATTTATTGTAGTTGGCTTTAAGTATATTTTTATTTCTTATTTAGTATTAAATGCAAACAATGTAAAATTATGTGTTTTATGAAATTTTCTAGTGTTATGATTAATATATGAGACTGTTTTTTTATTTTATTCTTTTTCCATTTTTTAAGCACTATTTGAGTAAAAAGATTGTAGTAAAATTCTTAAACAAAAAAAATACATCCACATATGCTTTATGTTATTTTTATTAAATATTTAATAAATATATAATATATAATTATTTAATTATTTAACTTTAATTTTTATTAAACTTAAACACAAACTTTTATAACTAAATTTTATAACAAAATAAAAACATTATTAGAGTTTATTATTGATAATATTAAACTTAAACAGTTATGAAATATCGCTTTGTAAGCTCCATGATTGATTATATCATAATAATCACTTAAGTTGTTGTATTCTCGAATTCAGAGACAATCAATCCTATGCTCTTGTTTTGATTTACTATGAGAATTTCTTTCATGTGATTCCGAAGGGCATTATCTTTCCATTTTAATGTTCATACTTTTTGGAGTATAAAAGAGATTTTAGGATATAGTAACTCAAGGCTTTTTAACTGAATTATTCCCTGATATCTTGTACATTCAATAAAGTTACCAAGTTTTCTTAATAGTATTTTACGTAGATTTTACATTAGTATTGCCTATTCTATTTGTCTTACATAGTCCGTAGTCTATTATGTGCTATTCTTCATAATTCAAGTCTGTCTTAGTTACATAAACTAAGGCCTTTCGACTTATGGTTAGCCAACTAAGTAAGAACTACTTTTGACTCCAAACACTGAGTACCAGATTTCACACTATATCTATATATAGGGATGTATTTTTCTGTTTAAGAATTTTACTAATAATTTCTCCACTCAAATAGCGCTTAAAAAATGGAAAAAACAATGAAACCAAAAAAAGCATCCTTATTAGTCCATTTTACTCTCAAAGCTACTTTTTTCATACAATATATGGGGATGTATTTTTGTGTTTAAGAATTTTACCAACAAATTTTCCGCTTAAATGGCGCTTAAAAAATAGAAAAAATAATGAAGTCAAAAAAGACACTCTCATATACCCATTATCTTTGTAGCAAAAATGCTCTTAATATTAAACAAGTAATATCATAAAACTATCCTAACCTTAGATTATAAAATAATATATCCATTAAAATCAGCGTTCTATATTTCTAATGAAATAGCATATGTCTTAATAATAATAATAATCCATTGTATCTAAAGATTGTTGAGTAATATAATTGATGTAAATAATACACATATGTTTAATAAGTAATCTTTTACTAATAATTTTTCATATAATGTATAAAAGCGTAGTTATATAATAATGAAGCCAAGAAAAATATCTGGATATTGTGAAATTTCATGTAATTTTATTGCCCTTTATATATAATTTAATTTTTACTTCTGTTGTGTTTTTAGGGTCCTTTAGCAATTAATACAAACATGTATAATAAGCATGATTAGTATGTCTAATAGTATGATATACATTTTTTTTTTGACAATTCTAGTAGTATTCTAAAAGTATATTATTTAAAATTATGATTGTATGTATATTTCCAGGCAAAATAATTAACCATCTGATTTTAAATGTCCATATTACTATCAATATTTCTTTTGAAAAAGCTAATTAAGTGTAAAAAATAGCTTAAAACTTAGATTTTATTTATACTATGACATATAATACTTTTACTTAACATTGACTTCAAGATTTGAAAAATCATTCAAACTACACAGTTTTGATATTATAAAACTACTGACATTATTTTAACTTAAAAGATCACCATAATTCTAAAATAAATCTAATAAATTTTATTTTAAGATTGAAACTTTCTAAAAATAAATTAAACTAGAATTCAATATTTGAAATGATACATCACATTTATTCTTTTAAAGTTCAATAAATCCTATTAAAATACGATTGATATTCAAATATTGTTATATAGCATAAGTTAGTATTTAAGCTGTGTCTTACTGTTATAGTAAGAAATTTATTTTCTTTTAATGTAAAGTTTAGCCATTAGAATATTATTGACAGTTATTCTATTTACAATCTATTGCTTAGTATTCATCAAATATTGCAATCTATATTAAAAATAAAACATAAGCAAAGCGTTCTCATTTCAGCATTTAAAAGATTTAAAAAGAAAAAGAAAAAAGTTGCTATTTTCATATTAGCTATAAATTTTTAATTTTTATACACTCTTATTACATTGAATAAGTTTATATTTTTTGCATATTTTAAAGCTATTAAATATTTATGTTACTATTAATTCTATTACACGCTTGGCAATATTTAAATATATTCTCCACAGAAGACTTTTTACCATGTAATAATTTTACACCAAGTTTTAACAGCAGAAAACATGTTGAAATCAGATTCTGTGGGGTTCATGTGATTTTAAAGCTAATTTTTAACCAATAACTTTGATGAGTTCGAAGTGATTTGGTCTAATAAAATTTCTAATTTTAGTTCTATTAAAAGATGCTTTCTAATTAGTCCTTATTACCACAATTAATTCCTATTTTAGTGGATTAATGAAGGTATTCACCAATGAAATTCAAGTTAGAGTTGAATTTACAAATCAAGTAAACCAAGAACATTGTCAACTTTTACCCTTAATTAAATCTAATAATATCTTTTCTATTTTCTATTTTTAAAGGGCTTAGGACATTTAATTTCAATAATACAACTTAAAGATAACTTTTAGGAATAAGTTAAATAGCAATAGCATCTCAAAATTCAAATGCAATATTAACTGTTTACAAATATACTATAATTAATATTCCTTGAAATTTTTGTTAAAATAATTAATAGAATCAATCTAACACCAAAACTAACAATGTTTTCAGTTCTAATAAAATCAAAGATAAATGACTTTCCCATTTTAATTTGTTCATTTTTTTTATCAATAACTCCAATACTTTCTCTAGGGTCTTCAAATCTTGTAAAGGCTGATCCAAAGCCTTTAGCTCTTCACTCTTCAGCAATAGTCAATAACCAATTAATAATACATGGCGGTATACAACCGACAGCTGATGTTTATTCAGCAAAGCCTTATGCAGATACAATGGTTTTCGATCTAAATCAAAACATATGGTATAAATTGAAAACGGAAAAAACGACATACCCAATGAAATTCCACTCTTCAGTAACAAGCTCAAACTATGTACATACTTTTACAGCAGCTTCAGATTTATCAAAACAAAACATTCCAATACTGTCATTAAACACTGACAAATGGACGTGGACTAATTCTAGTAATTCACCTACTTTCCCATTAGATGATCCAGTACGCATAGGCGCAACATTAATGGCAATAAAAGAACGATTGTTGTTATATGGAGGCATTGTCCCGGATTCAAGTGGAAAGCCTGGTAACAAAGCAATTGAAATGCTCTCATCCTATCAAATAGATAGATTTGAATGGTTGCGTTCTATGAATAGTCAACCTGTTGCTTTTCATTCATCATGTTATATGAAGGATAAATCGGTTGTTATAGTTTATGGAGGGTATGATGGCACGAAATTCGAGGAAAGAATTCAAACATTTTCAATAACAGAGGAAATAGTTTTTAATGCTCAAACTAAATTTGATTATCCTGCCTTAGCAAACAATCCAGGTTCTAGAATAGGAGCAACTTTATCATGCGTAGGTAGCAAGGCTATTCTAATTGGAGGAGGAGGTCTTGATTGGAAGCCTAACTTATTGTCGGTTTACACTCTCGATATGAGTAATTGGAACACTCAAACTTTCCAGTTAGAGTGGAAAAAACAGTCAACTTCCAACTCTGAATCTGGACCCTCAAATTTAATGGGACATACAGCAGCTGATGATGGTAAGAATATATATATTTATGGTGGCGTTGGAACCTCTAGTACAGCTGTTTATAAACTTGATACGACTAATTGGAGCTGGTCTGCATTAACTCCTAGTACTACATCCGTAAACGATCCTAACGACGGTGATGATAGTGGAACCACTAATAGCTCTGGAACTTCATCTAATAATATTATTATAATAGCTATTGTAAGTGCTTTATTTGGAGTTCTTATGATGGGGGCTATAATTGGAGTAGGCTTAAGGCACTGGCGTAGAAAAAACAAAAAGCATCAAAAAGAAGGAGATAAATCAATAAGCGATAAAAGTAATGCGAATCATAGTAATTTAATGCAACCTACTTTCCCAGATTCTAATATAGGTACACCTGGACGTTATTCACAATACTCAGCTCATGATTCAAATACTCCAAGTATAAATGGCCAATATTTGAGTCCAATAAAATCATCCTCTGAGTCAAAGCTACTTTCTACACCACGGGTGATTTCTCGCCCTGTTAGTAGAAGTGAAGACGACAATGATAATAGCGATAAATGGGACATGATTGATGGTACATCTTATAGCATGTTTTCAGGTAAAGATGATGCTACTAGTTCTGTTGCACCAGTTCCAATCAAATTCATGAGGCCTCTTTCCCCATTAGATTCAAAAAGAAGCGAAAATATTGCTAGTACAATAAATCATACCAGAAGTATATCACAGGAACTTAAAGAACCCTCCTTGGCTGAGCCCGCTTCGCCGACTATAGATTACTTTCCTTCAAAGACCCTTGCTCACAACGCTACATCCCAACTTTCAATTGATACAAATTTGTTTCGTACAACGTCAATCAGACAAAATGATGAGAGGATGAGCCCACTTGAAAGAATATCCCACTTAGGGCGTACTATCGATAATGTCAATCTTTTTTCCAGATCGCCAGATGAATTATCTACACCGACTAGTTCAATACAAAATTGGCCATATAGAGAAGATATAGTAATTTCAAGAACACATTCGAATCTTAGGGAAGGGCAAGAACCTGCTCAATTATTCCAAAGCATGTCAAATATTCAATCAAATCCAATTTCTAATTCAGGTTTCTCACAGCGTTCCTTACCTAATACTTTAAATTTAGGCTTAGAACCACTTTTGGCTAAAAAACTAGGTAACTTTTATCAAATGACTTCTCCTATAGTATTCGCTAGAGAAGATGTGTTTGCCACCACTGCACTAGAAGTATCCTCTTCTAACTCAGTAGCAATACTCATTTATTTAAATAAGGCGCTTTGGGAAAAAGAGATTGAAATGCTTCAAATTTTAGAAGGTCCTTATGTACCTCATATCAAAGAAACCTATACTTTATCTGATACACCGAGCAAGCCTTGCTATGTAATTACACACTCAGCATGTGGAATGGGACTTACTGATTTGTTGCGTAAACAAAAATATCCATTATCTGATGATGACCTTCGAATGATTGTTAAACAAGTAGCACAGTTATTAAGTTTCTGTCATGCAAGGGGAGTTGTTATTTCAGATCTTCAACCCATTGATTTATGTTTTTCCGGAGATTCTATTTCAAACAGGATTATGCTTACTCGTATTGATCGTTGTTTAATTGAAGGCGATATAGTTAAAGGATCCAAACCCCCACGCTATTGTCCTCCTGAACTTGCTTCACTTTTCTTAAAAAGTTCAACTAATCTAATTTCGGCAACTCCTGCTATGGATGTATGGGCACTTGGTTGTTTTATCTATGTAAGTTTATTCAATATTTAGTTTGATATTTTATTAATATGTATTAGGAGCTGTATGTTCGTAAGCCATATATGGGTGTTGGAACTCCAGAAATAGAGATATTGAAACTATTAAATTCTGATAACGCTAAAAATCTTATCTCAAAGGGAATTTATTGGGATTCAGAAGGTATATTAACCCTTCCAGAAGTAAATCAACTTCCGATTGAAGCTTCGGATGTGATAAGATCACTTTTAAATCAAAATCCCTTAAAACGAAGTACCACTTCTGATATCCTAGATTCAGATTTTCTTTTACAATGCAAGTCATTGCCCAGCTTCTCCCCCAATATATCAACTGATAAATTTATAGTTTACAGAGAGCCCTTATCACCAGAACTTTTTTCGCTTGCTGCATCCCTTCGTAAGCAAGTAGTTGCTACAAGCGAAATACAAGCACCACGTCTTGTTGTCGTCTTACCAACAATGAACTGTGGGAATGCCTGGATAGACCCAAATAAATGGAATCACGAAACTTTCAGGATCCACTTCTTATGTGAAGATTCTTTAAGCATTCACTTTACAAATCACCCAGGTATTCCACTTAATAGACCCCATGATTTTATTGGTAGTGCTGGGCCACTTCTATCAATAGTTTCTCAACTATGCTCCTTTTATTCAGATTCAAAGATACTAGGAAATGCTCATTCAGACGTCATTAATACAATTGTATCGTCTAATGAGAAGGATCTTGTAACTTACTTTGAGAAACTCAGTTGTGTTATTGAATCGTTCTGCTCTTCTCATAAGTCAGTAGATTCCTCTATTACAGCAGCAGCACTAGAAATGTTCAATTCTCGAGGAATCAACGGAGATGGAGAAAATCCAAACTGGATTTCATTCTGGATCAATAAAGCACAAGAGGCACTTCTTAGTATTCGACACCTTGCTCTAAAAGAAACCAGAATGTTTATACAGGACAATATGGGTATGAATGAAAATTTAGTCTTAGGAGTAAGTTACCGTAAGTGTACGGCTTTTAATCATAAAAGCGAGACACCGCGTGGTATTCAGCCCATATGGCATGCCTGGCTATGTAATAAACATTCGGCGTAATTTAAAAGAGGGTATTTGCTTTAAAAGTTCGATGATGTGGCATAATATGCCTATCTTATATTAATCTGTTCAGTTTTTTAACGTTAATTTTAATACGATAAATAAAAAAATATATTGTAAAATAAGTTAACAGTTCCTTACAATATCAAATAATTCAAAGTATGGGGATGTATTTTTGTATTTAAGAATTTTACTAACAAATTTTCCGCTTGTGCTTAAAAAATGAAAAAAAATGAAGTCAAAAAAACACTCCCGTATATTAAATTAGTTAAAGAAAATTCTACTAGATGCGTTTAAAATGATTTTAAGAATGTGCAGTAATTTTAAATTCCCCAAATCACTCAAAAGCTGATTAGTTTGATTTAAAAACCTTTGTTTTTTAAAAATAAAATTCTTACAATGACAACTTGGACAAGTGAAAAGGTGCGTGGTGCTTTTTTTGAGTATTTCGAAGGACAAGGTCACAAGTTTGTGCCTTCATCTTCAACTATTCCTCATGATGATCCTACCCTTCTTTTCGCCAATGCTGGTATGAACCAAGTAAGTCTACTATTTATTTTTGTATTAAACAGATTAATTTTTCAGTATAAACCCATTTTTTTAGGAACTGCTGATTCAAGCACAGAATTCGGTAAGCTCAAAAGAGCTTACAACGCTCAAAAATGCATAAGAGCAGGTAATAAAAAAGTTACTAGGTTCTAAAATTAAACTAAATTATTGAAAAGGCGGTAAGCATAATGATTTAGATGATGTTGGTAAAGATGTATACCATCATACTTTCTTTGAAATGTTGGGCAATTGGTCTTTTGGGGATTATTTTAAAGTATTTTATTTTAAGGTATTATGCTATTTCTGTACTAAATTTTATAAAGAAAGAAGCTATTTCCATGGCTTGGGAATTACTTACTAAAGTATACAACTTACCAAGTGAGCGCCTTTACGTAACATATTATGGTGGTGACTCAGCTAAAGGTTTAGAACCTGATAACGAAAGTAGAGATTTATGGCTTAGTATGGGATTAAGTGAAGATAAAGTACTTCCGTTTGGAAACAAAGAAAATTTTTGGGAAATGGGAGACCAAGGGCCATGTGGGCCATGCTCCGAAATCCATTTTGATAGAATTGGTGGAAGAGATGCATCTTCGTTAGTTAACTTGGATGACCCAGATGTTTTAGAGATTTGGAATTTAGTTTTTATCCAATTTAATAGAGAAGCTGATGGAAGTTTAAAACCATTGCCAAATAAACATGTTGATACTGGTATGGGTTTAGAACGTTTGGTTTCTGTTTTGCAAGAAAAAAGATCAAATTACGATACTGATTTATTCGTTCCAATTTTTGAAAAAGTTCAAGAAATGACTGGAAGCAGACCTTATACTGGAAAGGTTGGAAAGGATGATAGCGATGGCGTCGACATGGCCTATAGAGTTATTGCTGACCATGTGCGTACTTTACTATTCTCTATTAGCGATGGAGGTATGCCTTCCAATGAAGGACGTGGTTATGTATTACGTCGTATCTTGAGAAGAGGATGCCGCTATGCTCGTCGTAAATTTGGGGTCAATTTGGGGTCATTCTTCTCTTCTCTTTTAGAGGTAGTGATTGAAAAGATGGGTTCAAGTTACCCCGAAATAACTCAAAAAGTACAAGATGTAAAAGACATTTTAATTGAAGAAGAGTTAAGCTTTGCACGTACTTTAGATCGTGGTGAGCGTTTATTTGAGACCTGTATGGAAAATGCCTCAAAGAAAGGTGAAAAGGTCATCTCAGGTTCTGATGCTTGGAGATTATATGATACTTATGGATTCCCATTAGACTTAACATATATCATGGCTGAAGAACGTGGTTTTACTGTTGATTCTGACCAATTTAATCAAGAACAGGCCAAAGCTAAAGAACTTTCTCGTAAAGGTAAAGGGAACAAAGGTGATGGAGCTTCACAAAATATCATCTTAAATGTCCATGATATTGCTATGGTTGATTCAGAGCCTAGTATAACAAAATCTGTTGATAATTTCAAGTATTCTGATGAAGTTATCAGTTCCAAAGTATTAGGCCTTTTCCATTCTAACGAATTACATCAATCTGTTGAACAACAAGACCTTCCATTTGGTGTTCTTTTAGAAAAAACAAACTTTTATGCTGAATCTGGAGGTCAAGAGAATGATACTGGTATATTGAGCGTTACTATAGAGGGAGAGAAAGCTGAATTCGTTGTAACTAACGTCCAATCTTATGCCGGGTATATTTTACATAGTGGTTATTTAGCATACGGAACATTAAAGGTAGGACAGGAAGTTCAATGTAGCTATGATGTACAACGTAGACAAGGTTTAATGAGGAATCATACTGGTACTCACTTACTTAATTTTGGATTAAGAAGAGTATTACAATCAGAAACTATTGATCAAAAGGGTTCTTTAGTTGCCCAAGATAAATTAAGATTTGATTTCAATTGCAAAGTAAATTTAGAATAATTTATATTAGTGTTATTTTTATTAACTCACTTTTAGTCTGCAGTAACCCCTAATCAAATTAAAGAAATCGAGCAACACTGTAATGATATTATCCTCAAGGACTTAAAAGTACATGCACAAGATGTACCTTTAACTGAAGGTCGTGCTATTGAAGGGTTAAGAGCCGTGTTTGGAGAAGTATATCCAGATCCAGTTAGAGTAGTTTCCGTTGGACCAAGTATTGAAGAAATCCTTAGAGAAGTAAGCAACCCCAACTGGGAGAATTACTCAATTGAATTCTGTGGTGGAACCCATGTACCATCAACTAAATTTATTCAAGAGTTGGTCATTGTTGAAGAGAGTGCAGTTTCTAAAGGTATAAGACGTATTGTAGCTTTGACTGGTGAACAAGCCAAGAAAGCACAAAGTTTAGCAAACGCATTTGAAAAGAATCTGCAAGTACTTGAACAAAGCCCATTAGATGGTTTAGATAACCTTATCAAAGTAGTTGGAAAGGTAGACTTTAGAAATAAGCTCATAACAAATTACTAATACGTTGTTGAAGGAGTTAGACGCATTACCCATCTCATGCTATAGAAAATATTTATTCAGAGAACGTTTTGCTAAATCTAAAAAGAGATTTGATGATGCTGATAAAGCAGCTAAAGCCAATCAAGTCAAGGAAGCTTTAGAAGTTATACAATCAAAAATAGAAAGCACTAAAGACATCCCAGTTGTTGTCGAAGTTCTTAAAGCCGGTTCAAACGCCAAAGTGAGCTTCTATTTTTTATAAAAAAAAGTTGACTAATTTTTGTTTAGGCGTTAGTGGGAGCATTAAATTACGCTAAGAATGCAAAATCACATGCTGTGTATGTGTTCTCTATTGATGGTGATAAAGTAATGCATCAATGTTATGTTCCAGACGTATTAGTGAAAAAAGGATTAAAAGCAGTGGAGTGGGCTGGAGTAGTATCTGAACTCGTAGGTGGAAAGAAAGGGGGTAAAGATGAATCTGCTCAAGGAGCTGGTACAAATCCCGATAAAGTCCCAGCAGCTGTACTCAAAGCTACAGAATATGCGTTTGGATTATTAAAAGAATAAATTTGAAGCGAATAAATGTCATGTAAAATTTTATTTTTTTTATTTCTTATCTTGAAAAGTATTGAAATCCCAAATAAACTGCTGCAAAAGCTACTGTGCTAGTAATGAGTACACTGGGGGATTTAAGCCAAGAATTAGCCAGCTGTTGATTAAAACCAAAACATTTTTCTATAGGTTGTAAAATTTTGTTCTTCCATTTCATTTCGGTGCTTTGCAATTGACTTTCAGGGATGCTTTCATGTACAATAGTCAACTTTGTAGCCTCACCTTCGGGTTCAAAAAACAAACTCACTGTTGAGTTATGATCTATTTTAAAAAGTTAGTAAAGGTTAATGAAATGAAAAAATTTACCTTTATCCCAGTCTTCATCTTTCCAAAGTAGTGATACATATGAATCTTTGATTACTTTTAACACAGTCCCTTTAATTTGATGATTGAATAGTTTAAACGGAAGGTTAGGTGCTGCAACAAAGGTAGTGTTTGAATTAGACCATAAACTGATTAACTTAGCATCAGTAAAAACTTTATAAACATCGTGAGGGGCAGCATAGAATAAGTGATCTAGCTTTATGGTAACGTTATTACTGATCTTAGCACTTTTTTTGATATCGTTCTTTTTAGCCTCATCTTTTTTAGTTGGTGTTTTCAAGCTGCTTTTTTTCTTTGTTTCCCCTTCAATATAAACATCCTTACTATGTTGTTCAATTAAGTCTTTTTGAAAGCTGGTGATTATTTTTTTGATTTTGGTTTCTAGCTCCTTTTTTATAAGCTGTATTACTTTACTTCTATATTTATCGTTATAGCTTGTGATTACATTCCACTCAAATACGTAATCTGAGAGATCTGAATCATGGCATACTTCTCGAACAATCAAAGTTCCTTTTATTACCTCTTTACCAGTGCTGTCTTTAGATGATATAGGTAGCTCTAATTTCATATCAAATAAAGGTAGTAACTTTCCTTTACGATGGTTTAAGTCACAATCTCCATCTACTTTTACTTCAGGTACGATTTCGACTTTAATCTCGTTATCATCAACTTGCAAATTAGTTAAAGAAGTTTTGAAATATGTTGTAGCCCATTTTATGCAATTTTTTTCAGTCCAATGCCTTAGAAGATGTTAATAAACAGATTGAATTTTAGTTTTAGCTTACCAGTTGTTAACATTTTTCCAATTATCCATTTTTCTATTTAAAAAAGATTTAAACTTAACTATTTTTTATCACTTTAATTAATTCACCATTTTTTATGAAACATGAATATTTTGTAGAATAATTTACATCTCTATTTTAGCTAATGTTACTGATTCAATTTAAATGTAACCTTTGTATTTTAAATTTGCTGTTTTTCATTTAAAATATTCATTAAAAATTTACCAAAATATTAAAATAGAAAAGAAATAAATTAAACATATACAAATTACGTTTAAAACACATTTAATACAATTGATTTCCTTAAACTTCTGAAGGACTAATAGGATCTGCGCATCTTTTTTTCTGAGAGTATAAAAATTCGATAAAAAGAGATATGAAGTATAGAGAAGCGTGTGGTGTGGCACTATTGATTTTTTAATCTCGAGATAATCATTAAACTAACAGTCAAATTCATAAAATCCATCAATATCAAGTTTGTATTCAGTTAAGATTAGAATTTTATTGAATTATAACAGTAGTAGCGATTCAAATGAAATTAGAATAATAGCAAGGATAATAATCATATAAAATCAAAGTATTTTTTTGAAATCAATCTCAATAGTGTATTAATTTACTAACTATTCGCTTTAATATAACTTAATGAATCAATTAATAATTGAGATTCAGCTAGTGGTTAAAATAATGATATTCAATTAAACAATAAGATGAGACAAAATTTAAATTGTGTTTTAGAACAGGTTGGATTCATCTTATTAATTATAATAAACTATTTGATTATTTTATTGATACTTATTGTTTTGCTATTTATTGTTAAATCAATCATGTTGATAACTTGATTCAAAATTTAATAACATATTGATAGTACGAATCATTTAGATAATACCAAAAAATAAGAATCATCGAATATACAAACCTCAACATATGTTTTAGATACATTTTACAATTACAGGGATGGAGTTATAGTTTTAGTTTATTTTTTACATTAAGTCACATTTTGAGATAAAAATAAAAATAACAAAATCTCACTAAATTCGACAAAAAATAGCATAACGTTATTAGTAAAGAGTTATGTCTTTGAATAATCTACTAACATTACTATTAAGGGTTTTTTGCCATATCATACCTCATAATTTACTTATAAATATCAACATATGGGGATGTATTTCTGTATTCAAGAATTTTATTAACAATTTTTCCACCCAAATAGCGCTTAAAAGATGGAAAAAATAATGAAGTCAAAAAAAACAGCCCCATATGCTGCTTATTTTTAGGAAATAGTATTTTTTACTAATAAATACTGTACTACATTGAAAAATTTATCGAAATTTCGAAATTTCTATTTTTATCTTAAAATGTAACTTTATTAAAAACAAATTAATAGCTGGAACCACCTCACCTCTGTAAAACATACAATGTAACCTAAATTTAAAATTTAAAATAAGTTAGATTTCGTCACTAAAAATTTGAGCTTAAATTTCTAAATTTTAAGAATAGAATCAGTTTAATTGTAGTTTTAATATCAACCCAATTTGTTTTTATTTTATAAAGTATCAATTTCAAAATAAACATAGACTTGATTTAAATCAATTATGAGCATCTACAAACAATGGAGTACAAGCGAATGCAGACAAAAGGAGAGTATAGGTAATTATAATAAAGATTAAGCCGGTTGGTGAAATAAATACTGAACTAATTATAATAGAAAAGGAAGTGCTTCACAAAGTTATTGAACGATATTTGTTAAATCCGCGAAACGAAGGAGAGATAGAGTTAATAGAAGCTAAAGTAAAAGAGGAAATTGAAGCGTTTTTAGAGTTGAGAAGTAGTGAAGATTTAAACGAAGCAGAAAAAATATTATTTCAATTGTTTTCACCGTTTTATTATAATTATTTATTTGTGGCAAATCCGATAGGTAACTGTTATTTGTATTTTTTTGTTGCGGCGTTTAGTTATTGATCTTCAATAGTTAGAGCTAATGCTATAACTTTTTTTTGTTGGTTATTTCCATTATGTAATGACAACAATTTTAAATCGGAATTTTATAACCAGTTAGAAGTTATCAACGTAAGTAGTTAATAGCATGATAATTCTTAACTTGATTTATTTTTTTTTAGAAACAATTAATTGATCCAAGTTTTATAGTAAGAAAACAAAGTATTATTGGATTATTTATAATATTTAAAAAGTATTATGATATCATTAACATGGAGTTTAAAATATTATTCATTGAAAGGATTTATGAGCATATTTTGATGAATGAAGAAAATGAAGGAGTTATTCAAAGAATCATTCATGAGACTAGAGAGTTCATAAAATATAGAAATAAGGTTGATAGTGAATTGATTACTTATTTTACCTATTTTAAAATCAAATTATTTTATTATATTAATAATAGTACTAGTAAAGAGTTAATATATCAATTATTAAGTTTCATCTTTAGTTTAACTAAAGAGTATCAATTTAATATTACTATCATCAAGTTGGAAGAGATGTTGAAACTATTGGTATTCTTGGAGAATAAACAAACAGAGAGCAAATTAATTAATTTAATGGTGGAAATTATATCGTTTAATGAGATTAACATAAATAAGAATGGTAATAAAAAGAATATAAATTATGAAAAGGAAAAGAATTATTTACTAAGATTGAGTGAATTGGATTTAAAAGCAAGTAATTCTTATTTGTTTTATTTATTAAAGTTGATTGATAATAAAGAGTATATAATTCAACATGTAAATTGTTTCAAAAATGAATTATCAAATAATATCAATAATAGACGGATTAACAAATATTTATTATCCTATTTAAATTCATATTTAAGTCGATTTATTGAATTAGATAATGATAATGATAATTTATTAAATGATAACGAGGTAGACTATTATTAACTGTAGATTGTTGCAATCAATTAAAGTAATTTATCTAACATTATTTAGGAATTTAATTGGTTAAACTTGAACTTCGTCAATCGAATGAATTCGTTACTTAATGAAAGTGATAAAATTATCTTGTTTCAATTATTATCAACTATTTTTCAACTTCAAGACAATTGCTTAGTTGATAGTGACATTTATAACATTCAACAGCATCATAACTATATTCAGTTAGGGTTAGAGTTATTACTATCAAATAATAGTAGTAATAAACTAAATAAAAAGGATGGTAGTAATATTATAGCATCAAGCAATGATAATAACTATACAATTATAAATTATTTTGTTAAAATTGATTATTATAATGATTACGTTAAATTAATGATTGTTCAATTCAAATACAACATAATGAAATCAATTAACAATCGAGAGTTAGTTGATAAGCTAAATAATCGGATTCAATTAGACAATCCATATAATAAGATAGAATTTGATTTAAATTGCATTTTAAAACAACTTGAATTTATTTTGTTAAATGATACATATTTAAGCTACTTTGTTAATAACAATGAATTATTTAATCATTTCATTAATATTTATCACTTTATTATTTATTGTTGTGTTAATCATATTGGTAACTTAATATAATACTTAATAAATAATAGTAGTAAATATTATATTTAGATGATATTATAAAAACAGAAATTAAGTTAATAATTCAAAGTTTGATACTATGTTTACGTATTTATATAAGATATTTAATTGATAAAAAAGTAAGTTTTGAACTACTTACTTGATAATATATTAATCATAGCAATTAGAACTATCAATTAATTAACAGAAATTTAAGATTAGTTGTAAAGATCTTTCAATTAAAAAAGAAATTAGGTAAGGAAAATAATAATAATAGTGAAATAGTTGATAATATAAAACTATTAAATTCATTCTTTTATCTATTCTTTCCTCCCCTTTTACCACATCTATTATTATCTGAAAATCAATCTAATTTAACTTATTTTATTTCTCATTTTTCTTATTTGGAATTGGATGAGAATTTTAATCACCAAGGTAATTTAATATTTTATATATCAAGCTGTAATAATAATATAATAATTTATTTAGAAAACAATATTGAAAGTTTATTGAACCAACAATTAAATCTAATTCAAATATTAATACCAACAGAAACTATAAAGGAAGTTAAATCACTAAAATTAGCAACAAAAATCATCATTAATTGTATATCTTTATATCAAAAATATTATGAATCTATTCTAGATAATGAAAATGAAGTAAATCTCAATTTATCAATTTATCATTCATTCATTTATTTCTTACTTTAGTATATCAATTCCATTACCTCTTGTTTAATAAGTATAATTTCCCATTCAATTGAATTGAAGTTAGAGTTAAGTATATTTGTTAAATTAGTTACTATCTTATTTAATAGAATCGTAAGTGCTATTTACATTATTTAGTGTTATTATTTATTAACATAAAATAGCCTAAATTAAAACTAACAGAGAAAGAGATGAACAATAAAAATCGATTAAAAATAGAGTTAATGATATTACAGTTAATCAAAACAAATAAATTTCAGTTTAGAGTTGAAAATAACAATAGTAATCAACAATTAAAAGATATGGTAGTTCCAATTTTACTCGCTTCGTGTAATAATCAAAATATAAAGCTCTGGATAAAAAGAAAATTAGAACTTAAAACTCAATTTGAATTTTTAAATTTATTAGAAAGTATAGAATTTGATAATAATAATTTATTAGTGGATGGCAAAAATGATTTAAATACAATGCTAAACAATACTGAAGATGATTTTCTATTAAAAAAATCATTAATTAAAGATAACAGTATTATATTTTGTCCATGTGCCTGTGGTCATTTTATCAATTTAAAATAAAAATTATATAATGCTTAATCATCTTAAATTGGGTTATTTCTATATTTTAAAATCAGAACAAGTTATATATTATCCTTTAAATCTATCTTTTACATATTTGTTAATTGCTTTTAATATATTTTCAAGATTTAAAAAATAAGGGATGAAGTAGTTGATTTTAGATTGGTAGGGCTAATATGTTATCTTCAAATCCATCTGATGTAAATTATAGTTTAAATATCAAACATAGATATAGAATCTAACATATACAATTGAAAATAAAAAATCAAACTTTAAATATTAAAGTTGGCTGTAAAAATGGTTTCAATGTAGATTATTTGTAAATTATTATAAATTATCATAAATGTAAAGTCTATTTTATAATACAATATACTCTACAAATAAAAAAAGGCTAATAATTTTTAAAAGTTGTTTAAAGCGAAATAAAAATTAAAACCTTGAACGTGAGAAAATTAGGTTAAAAATAGATTGAGAGAAATTTTTATAGATTTTTAAAACATTGTGATATAATATAGCCTTAAGATATCAAATCTGGTAATTTTAATTATTCCTTTACAAAAAGATAATCGAATGGTTCTGTAAAATAAAAAAGGATGACATAAAAAGAAGACAAGAAAAAAAACGAAGATATGATTATTTGTCTCGTGATGTAGAAATTATCTTAGATCAATCTATGGTAAAATATAAAATAAGAAAGAATGAGAAGCATTAACGATATAATATAATATAGAAATGGTAATTCTTTTTTCAAAATTTACTTCATTTTTACATTACCATTTTCATATTTTATACCTTTATCTATAAAACTTATCAAATAATCCCTAAATAAACATAATAACAATTCTTTATTTCGTGCTAAAATTTATATTTTTAAACACAAAGATATAAAAATAGGTGTAAATATGAAATACAAGACACCTTCCTCTAAATAAGGGATAATGGTAAACTTGAAAGAACAAGTGAATGGATGATAAATCTCATCTAAAATTCAATTGATTGGTTGATGGTCAATATTTAGACCTGGTGACTAAAAAAAAGGATAAATAAAACATGACCAATGTAATGTTATATTGATTTCTATAATTAACAATTGTGCTCCACTCTTCTTAAATTTCCATTGACTAGTTTATATATTTTAAGTAATATGGTAATTTTATTTGTAAGAAATTTAAATTTTATGAAAATCCGGATGACAAGATATTTTATTAAGAACCTTATTTTATAGTCAAAATTTATCCTATTTATTTTATATGTTGTTTATGTAGAAGGATGTAGTCTACATCTTGTTATTATACTATAAGTGAAAACATGTTCATTTATTGATAGCTTCCTACAACTTTAAAATTTTTAGTATTTCATTCATACAAAATTTCCACTAAATTATTCAGGTGCCATTTTAAATTATTATCCAATAAAATATTGTGAAAAACTCCTTTTTACCAATCAAAATGTTACAGAAAAAATTAGGTTCAAATTAGAAAAAATGTATATAAACGAAAACAATTACATTTTTAATCAAAAAAATATTTAATTTCTCTTAAAGTTTAAATAACCTCTCTATTTTTATTATTTAAGCCATGATGACTCAAAGTACTACTGATATTAATGGGCAAGATATCCCTAAAGCTCCTATCTCTCGTAATAATTCTAAAATTTCGATTTCTCAACCCCAACCAAGTTCTCCACCTGGTCAAGAAGAAAATATATTGAGTGAAATTAAAACTCAAAAGCTCGCTTATTTATTCCATGAAGTTGAATCTCAATTTGAACTTAGTTTATCCACTTTACAGTCCATTCAAGAAGCTTTCCTTAATGAAATGGAATTAGGTTTAAGTCGTGATGGTGGTCAATTACCAATGATTCCTACTTTTGTCACAGGTCGCCCAACAGGTGAAGAAATTGGTTCTTATTTTGCTATTGATTTAGGTGGTTCCAATTTAAGAATCTGTTTAGTTCATTTAAGAGGTAGTAAACAACCAGTACAGGTATTACAGCGTAAATTTGTTGTACCGGAAGAGTTAAAATCTGCTGAAGCCAAACAACTATTCGATTATATTGCCACTCATATTGAAAATTTTATCTTAGAACATAAAGTTTCTAGTTCTAATAGTAATGATACTATTCCATTGGGATTTACATTTTCTTTTCCAGTAACCCAAACAGCTATTAATAGAGGTAAACTATTGATGTGGAATAAAGGTTTCACTTGCCCTGGTGCTTTAGGTAAAGATGTTGTTCAATTACTCCAAGATGCTTTAGATCGCCGTCTATTAAATGTTACTGTTGCTGCTATTGTTAACGATACTGTTGGTACTCTTTTATCTTCCGCTTATACTTATCCAAATACTTTAGCTGGTGTTATTTTGGGTACTGGTACTAATGCTGCTTATTATGAAAAATTAAGTAATATCAAAAAATGGAAAGGAGATCCAAATATTTCAGATGAGATGATCTTAAATATTGAATGGGGTTCCTTTGATACAGATAAAGAATATATTCCATGTACTTCTTTTGATCATAAATTAGATAGGGAAACTCAAAATCCATATGAAATGGTATTAGAAAAAATGATTTCAGGTCGTTATTTAGGAGAAATTGTTCGTAATATTTTATTGTATTTAATTGATAATCGTGCTTTGTTTAAAGGACGTTCTACTACTATATTAAATTCTCCATATCAATTGCTTACTTCCTATCTCTCTGAAATCTCTGCAGATGATTCACCAAGATTAACTAAAACTCGT
This sequence comes from Batkoa obscura, assembly GCA_030770535.1. NCBI lineage: Eukaryota > Fungi > Entomophthoromycota > Entomophthoromycetes > Entomophthorales > Batkoaceae > Batkoa > Batkoa obscura. Next base: position 601,010 of record JASVEC010000022.1, on the reverse strand, counting down.
CATATTTTTGAAGATATTATTGGTATTTCAAGAGATTCTATTACACTTAAAGAATTGGAAACTATTAAAGGAATTTGCAATATTGTAGCTAGAAGATCTGCTAGATTATCTGCTACTGTATTATCGGCTGTAGTTAAAAAACGTATGGATTGTGTTGAAGATGAAGTTACTATTGGTATTGATGGTTCTTTATTTGAACATCATCCTAACTTTAAAAAGGACATGTTATTAGCTTTAGAAGAATTAATGGGTGATGATGCTACTAAAGTTAAATTAGTTATTGCTAAAGATGGTTCTGGTATTGGTGCTGCTATGACTGCTATGATTGCTTCTACTTAAGTTTCTTCTTGAACATATCTTTTTCTGTATGGTATTTCTTCTACCCCCTTTCATTATTTTATTCTTTAATCTTTTTAAATTAAAATTGGATTTTAATCTTTACTTATTTATATCATTATTGTTAAATTTGTATTTGTTGAGAATTTAACTTATTTACTATCAAATATTCCTTCATATTATTCATATTTTCTTATTAAGACTAAAACAAAATCCAGAAATAGCATGATAATATATTTTACATAATGAGTTTAAATAAAAATTAAATAAGAATATTTTATATCCCAACTTTAATTAAAAGAAATCATCTTATACTATCAAAAATCCACAGTTTCTGGTTCCAAAAGTTGAAAATCTACATGATAATCCAATTTAGGTGGATTTTGTTTTAATTGTTTAACTTGCTGTAAGCAACGTTGAAACATATCTAAAACAGAGCTTTTTGATAAGCCAAACGCTAAATCAGGTGCTACGTTTTGATACCCAATACCATTATTACTTTCATTTTCTAACTCTAAGTTATCTAAATGAGTACGCGTAATTTCAAATAAGCCATTAATATAGCGTGCTTCAATGGAGTTACATCCCATACGAAAATGATATAAATAATGTTGAATTAATTCAACAAATAATTCAAACCTCCTTAAGGGATCCATGACTCCATCCGCAATTTT